>JAKJMR010018399.1:47229-71200 GCA_024449315.1 Daboia siamensis | reverse complement strand
TAACATAACATAACATAACATAACATAACATAACATAACATAACATACACTAGGTATGTCAAACTGCCAGCCCACGGGCTGGATGTGTCATGTTGAAACTGCACCCACCCCATTGCCGGCAATGGGAAAAAAATCGCAATATGTCGCACAATATCTTGTGATGTCGTGAGTTTGACATGTCTGCCATACACCATGCCATGCCATGCCAAATGATACTATACGATACCATACCATATATACCATACCATACCATACACCATGCCATGCCATACTATACCATACCATACCATAATATACCATACCATAACATAATATACCATATTATACCATATCATACCATATCATGCCATAATATACCATGACATGACATGATACAAAACAACACAACACAACATACACCACACCACACCACACCATACAATACTAACTTGGCCAGCAAAGCAGAATTACTTTGGCTTTATTGTATCTGCCGAGGGCTATATGGCAGCCCTTTCTGAAATGACCCAAATGACTCTTTCAAGAAGGATAGGCCAGAAAAACTGCTAACAGGCTGCTGTGAGATATTAATTCAGCACATTGTGGATATAGCATCTGGATATATTATCTTAGAAGAATCAAGTGTGTTATTCCTCAGGAAATAAACAGAACACTTGGTAGATGAACTTTGCCATCAATAAGCTAGACCCCTGTCCTACCTAGCTGCCACCGATCATCAAAGAGGCTAGGTATGGGCCAATGTGAATGTCTTGTTATGGGAGAGGGAAAGTGCTGTAATCCTTAAAATGGTGACTGGGACACCATGGTTTTAAAGAACTGGCTATGGACTCGCCTAAACCAGACAATTATTGCTCACTCTCAAACTTTCCTTTTTTTAAGGGAATAGGTCAATAGGTTCAAAAAGTAGGGAAGAAGCAAATCGTCTGGCCTCTTTTCAGGCAGAGTTCAGGACCAGACATGTGACAGAAACTGTATTGGTTCATCTTGTTGATGACCTGTGGTGGATTGTGGATGGGGGGAATGCAACCAATTATTCTTGTTCTGATATTATTTGCAAGGGTGAAGGATCAAAGGCACTCTTTTATGGTGGTTCTATTCTTTCCTGAGGTCAAAACCTAGGGCACTCCAGAAAGAGGAACAACCCTCTCTATTTAATTTAATTTGTACATTAAGCAACTAGAATTTATCTAGTACACTGGCTATAGTCAATCTACCTCTCTGCTCTAATCCAGTGTAAAAATGTGGTGAAAATCTTGATCCAATGTCTAGAAGCTGTAGGGTCTGGACTCTGGATGGGAAGAAGTAGATTGAGACTCAACCCTAGCGAGGTAGAGTAACCTGAGTGCAGGATTATTAGTTCTTAATGAGGTTATGCTCTTCCAGAAAGACTTGATGCAGAATTTAGGGGTTCTTCTGGAACTCTTCGCTCCCTAGGAAAAAACAGATGGAAGCTGTGGCTGGGAGAGTTTTTGCCCAACTACAACTGGTGTCCCAAATGTGAGGATTCCCAGAAGGCACTATCAACAATAATTCATGACTTTTCACCTTTTGTTCAAACTGTTTTAATGTGCTTTACATGAGACTGTACTTTAAAACCATTCAAAACTTCAGTAACATTAGTGCAGAATCCAAGTACTAATTGTGACTACATGACAGAACCATATAACAAGATGTTTCTGGGTGCAATTCAAGATAGTGGTAATGACTTATAAAGCCTCATATGGCTTTGAGTCTGGTTATCTCCAAAACCACTTTAGCAGCCCTTTCAAGGAATTTCTACCAAAGATGCTTACTAAGAGTTTCCACACACAATGAGGCATGGCAGGAAAGGATTTGAGGTCACGCATTTTGTTCAGGTGCTCCTCCTTACATTCTGTAAATAATACCTGTGCCCTCACTTTTTATTATTAGAAACTTGCTTTTCAAAGCATTTTTAGGAGGGCGAAATGAGAAAAAGATGTACCTGAAACGTATGTTGACAGCATCACTATGGATGTGGTATACTGAATGCTGTGATAAATGTACTTATATTAATTAGAGAAGTTATAAACTATGACTTTGATGATATTGTCTATTTTATGATATCATTGTATTTATTTTATTGGAGTGTAAGCTGCTCAAAGTGATCAGAATGGGATAAAATATTTGAAATATAAATTGAAACAAAACAGTTGTAGTTAGCCTATAATTCCCAGGATCACAGAAAGGTTTCTTCAGTGCAGGTCTTATTACTGTCTTCCTTTATATTGACAGCATATTGTTCTAGCAGGAAACATTGATTCCCTTCAATTTAGGACGGGTCTTGTCATGACCAATTGAATTCAACCAGTTTTTTTATTCTTTCATTGGATAATAGAATAGGGCTGCAAGGAACCTTAGAGATCTTTTAGTCCAACCCCCTGCCCAAAGGAGGATTCCTTCCTTATTCTATCCCAGACAAATGATTATCTAATAAGGGAGCACCCACAACTCTGGGAGATAAGCTGTTCAATTAACTAATTGTTCTCACTGTCAGGAAATTTCTCCTTAGTTCTAAGCCAGGGGTGTCAAACACAATTTCAATGAGGGCCACATCAGCATTGCGGTTGCCCTCAGAGGGCTGGGTGGATATGGCCTGGGTGGGCATGGCCTACTGGGTGGTCGTGGCTAGAATGTATATGGCCTACTGGGTGGGCGTGGCCAGCTCTACATCGTTCACATCAAGGGTGCCTATGGGGGCCTGGGCAGGAGTGGGACAGATCTGAGGGTCTCTGGCAGAAGGAGGGTCTCTGGGCCAGGTCTCTGTTGTTCTTCTCTGTACTCTTTATAGACTCTCAACATCTTTTTTACATCATGGTGACCAATACTGGATACAGTATTCCAAGTGTGGGCTTACCAAGGCATTATAAAGTGGCATTAACACTTCATGTGATCTTGATTCTATCCCTCTGTTAATGTAGCCTAGCACTGTGTTGGCTTTTTTGGTAGCTGCAGCACACTGCTGGCTCACATTTAAGTGATTGTCCACTAGGACTCCGAGATCCCTCTCACAGTTACTACTATTGAGCACAATACTATACTTGTGCATTTGTTTTTTCTTGCCTAAATGTAGAACCTTACATTTTTTACCATTGAATTTCATTTTGTTAGATATTGCCCAATGTTCAAATCTGTCAAGATCCTTCTGAATCTTAAGCCTAACTTCTGGAGTGTTGGCTATTCCTGCCAGCTTGGTGTCGTCTGCAAATTTGATGAGTTCCCCATCTATCCCCTCATCCAAATCATTGATGAAGATATTGAAGAACACTGGGCCCAGAACAGAGCCCTGGGGCAACCCACTACACACTTCCCTCCGTGTAGATGCAGTTCCATTGAGCACCACACACCGAATACAGCCAGTCAGTCAGCTACGACTCAATCTGGTGGTGATGCTGTCTAAGCCACATTTTCCTATCTTATCAAGAAGTAGGTTGTGGTCTACTTTATCAAATTCCTTACTGAAGTCCAAGTAAATTATATCCACAGCATTCCTCTGGACCACTAATTTGATCACCTGGTCAAAGAATGCAGTAAGATTTGTCTGGCATGATCTGTTTTTGTCAAATCCATGTTGGAGAACATGGGCCAAGATAGAACTTTAAGGTGCTCCACTGCATGCTTCCCTCCATGTAGATGAAGTTCCATTGAGGACCACATGCTGAGTTTAGTTCATCGTTATATTATATTATTACATATTATTATACATACATATTATTGTATATACTACATCATAATGACAACAATATACTTCAATAATGAAAAAAATATTTAGGAAACTGATCTTCACTTGGTGAAGAGTATGTTAAAAGATTAAGTAGTTATTTCTTACTAGAATGATACCCATTCAGTCGCTACCCACTTATTTATCCTAAAAAGGATGAATGCAACATGTAGAAATTGTTTTTCATACAGAAGATCCAAAGCCTGATTATCTCCACTGAAATAAGGAAGAAGCTCTGGGAGGGGGGGGAAACTATGACAATTTTATGGAAATTTAATATAAATACATTGCTTATGTGCAGCAAATGTGATTATAATCTTCCTCTCTTCCTCCTTTTTCTCTTATGTTAAGGCCTCATATTCTGTTATAGCTCAATAGTGCCCCTTAGAGAGTCAAGTAAGTTGGCAACCTGCTAGAAAACATGACCTAGCCAGATCTTATCTTTGTTCTCTGAAATACAGATTTGGGAAGGAAAACATTTTTTCGTAATGATGCCCCTATTTTTCTAAGCACTTCCCAATTTTAAAAAAACCCATCAGGAAGCCACATTCAGTCTGAACCTTCTGTCAATATTATTTGTTTAGCTGGGGAGTCCCAAGACCCTCCGTCAAGGACCTTTCTTCTATTTAAACTCTGAGAGAAAAAGATATAAGTGAACAAACTTTACCCAGACATCAGGCAGAATCTTATGAAAATCCCGAGAACACAATGAATACCTGTGCCACTTTATAATCTTGCACAAAAGAAATGTTTCACTGCAAAGCACCCTTAAAAACCACACAATTAGATCTCTAGATATAAAAAGCAGGTTATTTAATGAAAACAGGAAGAACAACAAGGGAAAATAATCAAATACGTAGAATTCCTAATAAAATCAGTAAAAGCAACCTCATTAAACAAATTACAGATTATTTGCTTGAATAGGTCCTCGCAGAACATTTACAGAATTCACTCCAAAGGGAATAGTTTGAAAGAGAGAATTTTTGTCTTCCCTTTAGGTTTTATTAGGTAGGCTTTTATTTCTTTGAGCAATGGTTTCAAAGTTTTAAAAGATACCAGAGATAAAAGAAAGCCAGTCTTTTTGGTGAGACTGGCTTTTGTAATACCCAGTAAAATTAGAATCAGAGTATTAGAATATTCTTTATTGGCCAAGTGTGATTGGACACTTGGAATTTATCTTCAGTGCATAAGCTCTCAGTGTACATACAAAGAACAAAGTGATAAATCATAAGATACCAATAGGAGTAGGTAATAGGAAAAATAAGGATAACTGCAATGCAGCCCTAGTACATGGGTAAATATCCTTAGGCATAAGACAGTGTTGTGAGAATTTGGGGTTCAGCAGAGTGATGGCATGGGGATGGTGGTGGTGGGGGAAACTGTCTCTGTGTTTTGCATGCAGTGCCCTATAGCAATGTCCTGAGGGGAGGAGTTGAAACAGAAATTATGTCCAGGATGTGAGGAGTCTGTAGATATTTTCTCAGTCTTCTTTCTGGCCCATGCAGTATATAGGTCCTCAATGAAAGGCAGCCTGGTTGCAATAGTTTTTTTCTGCAGTCCTAACTATCCATTGAAGTCTATATCTGTCTTGCTTGGTTGCTGTGCCAAACCAGACTATTAGAGAAGTACAAATGACAGACTCAATAATTCCTCTGTAGAACTGTATCAGCAGCTCCTTGGGCAGTCTGAACTTTCTGAGTTGGAGGAAAAATATTCTTTGTTGTGCCTTTTTAACTATGGTTCTAATGTTAAGTGTCCATTTCAAGCCTAGAAAATTATAGAACCCAGAAATAAGAAGGTCTCTACTGTTGATATTGTGTTGTCTAATATTGTAAGAGGTGGTAGTATAGGAGGGCTCCTCCTAAAATCTACTGTCGTTTCTACAGTTTTAAGTGTGTTCAGCTCCACATTGTTCTGACTGCACTACAGGGCCAGTAGTTGAACCTCCCTGATCAATAGATCAGAAAATGGCTTATGTGTTCATTGGGCAATCATCACTCAGTAGATCCAATATTTACCACAGCAAGAGAAATTTGCTCTCCAATACTGGGAGAGATCCATCAAGGATCTCATTTTAGAATGATGGAAGAGTATCTACAAAATGTTCTTCGGTGATCATATTTATCTACAGATTAAAAACTAACATTGCATTCTTTAAAGGTGTTGAATATCTTTCATTGGAATATTCATTTGGAATTGGGCAGCTAATAAATTTAAAAATAAAAAATATCTCTGAATTCATTTTTCGGAGCCCAATATAATACTGTAAATTGAATTTGTAACACAGAAGTTCTTGTGAACAAAATTATTAGAGTTAAAAAAGAGCAGTCTCTTGAAAAGTCCTTTTTTCCCTATGTTATCTCTTTTGATTATATTCCTGAGCAACTGAGGTTTTTAAATAACAACAAAAAAAACAAAACTAACCCAAGCTATAATAATTATCTCTTTGCAATCCAACAAAGTGTGGTCAGTAGAAAGGAACATTATTGAGTTTTGCTCCAAATATTTGGGTGTGTTACATTTCTTAGCAGTTTTGGTTAGATTTAGCTGATAAGTTATTTTTCTGCTTTGGTGCCTAAATACTGACTTCAGAAAATGAGGGCTGGGTAAAAACTGCCTGCCTCTGCTAAAAGTCTGCCTTTCTCTGATCTCCAATTCTTATAATATGTAATTTTGCTCTGCCCATTGTATTACAACAATAAAGAATCAGGAAATTTTAAAAAATGCTCTTTTTCAGGCTAGCTGCCTTTTCTGAAAATAACTCTGCTTATGCTCTGAAAGCCCAGATTATAAGCAAGTACACTAATATGTAAACAATAATGTTATTGTTACTTGGAATTCTTCTCTCTACTGATTGACTGCAGTTAATAAACCATTCCAGTGTGGAGACTCTAAACAGCTTAAAGCAATCAAATGCAAAGAAGGGTTAAGAATAGTTGCAAGAAATCAATGACATCAAATACCCCAAGGTAGTATAATCCTCCCTTTTTCTCCACAAAGGCCCTCAGGAAAAACTAAGTGGGGGGGGGGAACACTTTGAAAGCTTAACTAAGAAAGGAAGGCAGGGGCTGAACACGCAGCAAGTTGGTTGCTCATGTTTTCAGGAGAAGGACCTGCCCAGCTCCCAGCTGGCCATTTTAGGCTGTTTCAGACACATCCCCACTTTTCCAAGCACCAGAAACTGCCAGAAACTGGCCAGTTGGGAGCTGGGTGGATCCTTTTCCTGACACTATCAGCAACCACAGGATGGATTAAGATCATAGCAGTGGCAAAAATAATAATAATAATAATAAAAAAATAAAAAAATAAGGTGGTTCATCCAAAATAAAGCTTTTAACTAGGAAATTCTAAGTCCTTTTGCAAAAAAACTACAGCTCTAGGCTCAGAAATTCTAGGAGTTGAAGTCCATAAGTCATAAAGGGGCCACTGTCCCCCACCCTTGTTCTAGATGCTGGGAAGGCAGAGTTCATCGTCAGCATTGCCATTCATTTGCAGGACTAGTCGAGGACAGAGAATCTTAGTTATTACTTCACACACCGTCCTGTGATCAATCAACTGGGACATTTTTGGAATCTGTCTTGGACTATTTCAGAAGATCACTAGATCTGTGTTCATAAATAGCTTGCCATGTCAGTTCAGGAGTGCAACATACCACCATGGCTGTGACTTACTAATTGGGCAACTAGTTGTGTAGCCTTACATGCTATTTCAGACACTCACCTGTACTTCACCCTTGCCCTACATCATATTCGGAAACATTTAGATGAGATTATTTTCCTGCTGGTAGGCAACACACGGAAGAAGAGGAAACCAAGCCAGAAAATGGTCCACCAATCACTTTCCATAATTGTCTGTTTAAATAAAGTATGGACACCACCAATTGCCATCCTTATTACTGAGGCCAAAGTTACTCAGCTATCAGGGCAGCAAATTTTACTCCAGCTTATTTTTTGCCTGTTGAAGAACTGATGGATAGCACTTTAATTTGGCTTTCTGGCTGTGTCATTAGAATAAATTAGATCCTGATAAGGCAGGGTTGAAGTTACTGTAAGGTCATTTCCTTGCTGGTGATTTATGGTGTCTTATAGTGTCACCTAACCATCTCTGTGTTGATATAAAGCCTGTTTCCATTACTGTTATTTTGGCACTGCATTGATTGGATGACACTAGAAAGTGTTATCAATCATTAGCAAGGAAACAGTCTAAGGAGGTCTGTGGTTTTGACTCCCCTTGCTTTTTCACTGTCCAAGCAACTGACATGGAAACCCTCCAAGAATCTGGAAATATGGTCTTCTAGGATTACATTCTGTTAAGCTGAATTAGCTGTGATCATTCATTTCCTGTATTTAGCTGTTATGCAATGTCCCTGTGTTTCGTTGAAGAGGTAATGGAGGAAGTGAGCATTGCTACTGTTAACGGAAGAAACAAAAACTTTTGAAGTGCATATTTCTGGTAATTAAAAAAACCCCTCACCTCCCACATTTCTGGGAAAATGTACCAAAAATAACATCTCATTCTACCCCACTGTTATTTGGAAATAACCAAGCATCATCCAAATAAGTTATTTCCAAAACATTGACAGAAAACTGACCAAAGGGTAAAAAAAGCAAAGAAGCAGAATGGAGAGTTTGTGCAAGCTAATCTCAACAAAAGACCAATTATGTAAAAAGCAAACTCTAAGTGCTATTGCTATTGCTATTATTGTGTTAATCTAAAGTTAGATTCACAATCCAAGACTGGTGGAAACTTAATAATTCAAGTTCCAACCAAGGATTAATAATTCAAGTTCCGACTAAGAATTATTAAGGTAGTGTCTAAGAATATAGTTGATTGCAACTAGGGTGATTTTTTTGTAGAATTAGGGTTTCAGGTCTGATAAATTCAATATTTTCAGATATCAAGGAAGCCTTTATTATAGCTCTGAGGACTCTAATTACAATTGGTATAACAATGGGCTTCTTTTTCCATAAGCATTCAGCTTTGATCTGCAAATCCCAGTATTTCACATTTTTTTCCCAATTGTTTTGCTGAATCTTAGTATCACCCAATATAGCAACATCAATGAACCAGAATTTCTTCCTTCAATATCTGTTGTATCAGGCATGTTATGAACAAGATGCCTGTCTTTTGGATCTTAAAGTCTAATAAGGTCTTAACCTATTCATTTTCCAAAACTGTTCAATGTGTTGGTTCCAGTAGGTTTTTTTTAGTTTCAGATCCAAACTTTTGGCTAAGTTTCTAATGAATAATTTTGACAACTTGGTCATCATGCTGCTTGTGGTCAGTTTGTGAAATTTTGCTGCAGCCACTGATCAAATGGTTAATGGTTTCATTCTTTTCACTATAAAGACCACATCTGCTATTGTTTGATAGATGTTGAATTTTCACCTTCCTGCAATTAGTTGACAAAGCTTGTTCTTCAGTTGTTCAGCTTTCAATGGAAAGTTCTCAATTTCTTTCTTTAACACCCCTGATCTTAACCAACTCCCTGTGGGTTTTTTTAATCAGATTTTTCCTATATATCTTTTAAGTATTGACCATGCATTGTTCTTCCAATTAAGAAATCAATTTTTAGTTGTTTATTTTTTATAAGTCTTCACCTTTGTTGTTTTCAAGAATTTTCCTTTTTGACTTCCTTCAGTTCTTGGATTTTCTTAATATAGTCATTCAAGCCATATATTTCTTTCTCCACAGTTTGTTTCACCACCTCTATCCCCTTTGGCTCTTGGCAAATACAGCCGATCAATTTCACTTTTTGGGTGCAAAGCATGATGCATTATCATTAGTTTTCTTATCTTTCTATCCAACTTATCAAGTTTCCATCTGGATCCAATCAACTATTCCTGCTATATATATAGAATAAGAAGGACTCCTCAGGTATTAATTCCTTTAATGATGTTTCTACAATTTAGGTTTGATTTCAGATTTTCCAAACTCATTTGATGTATTTGGTAGAAGCATTCTGTAATAAATGGGAAACTTCCAAAATTCTCAAAAACTTCATTGTTAAGTTGTATTTGTACGAAATGATGCTTCTGCAGGGAGAGTGGAAGTGCATAGCTACCTATAGGTGGAACTTCAAAAAGGCTTTGTAGTACAATCATGATGGCTGCTGATTCATTTGTTCATTTCTTTATACACCACAGAGGAATTGGATAGCAATTGTATGACTACGCAATCCTAGCTGAACTAAATCCTCCGCTTCTACAAACCAAGATATGGGAGTGACCATAGAGAAAGCTAGCCTCTAGAAGATATTGAAACCATAAAAGGACAGGAAGTATATAAAAAAACTCATTAAGAAAAGCAAATGGGAAAAAAAATATTTGGCAGCAGGGGAGGGAGTTATCTTGAAAGAATAACTTGGATGGAATGGATCAAATGAAAATCAACTTGGATAAAGTTAAGAACCAAAAGGCACCTACTTGGACATGTTTTGAGATGAGAAACAATATAACTACTCCTTAAAAAAAGGTAAAGGTTCCCCCGCACATGCGTGCTAGTCGTTTCCAACTCTAGGGGCCGGTGCTCATCTCCGTTTCAAAGCCGAAGAGCCAGCGCTTGTCCAAGGACATCTCCATGGTCATGTGGCCCGCATGACTAGACGCCAAAGGTGCACGGAACGCTATTACCTTCCCACCGGAGTGGTCCCTATTTTTCTACTTGCATTTTTATGTGCTTTCGAACTGCTAGGTTGGCAGAAGCTGGGACGAGTAACAGGTGATCACTCTACTACGCGGCACTCGGGATTCGACCCACCAAACTGCCGATCTTCTGATCGATAAGCTCAGCGTCCTAACCCACTGAGCCACCGCATCCCTTAACTACTTCTTATATATACCTAATTAAATAAATAATCCAGTCATACACCGTGGTCTTGGCAATATGATATGACCTGGTTGCTGGCAAGAAAAAAACAGCTTTGGCTAGACATTTGGGAAAGCAAAAGAGACATACCCATAATCAAGTAGAGAACCAACCTAGAACTAAGGAGAAGTTTCCTGACAGTTAGAACAATTAATCAGTGGACCAGCTTGCCTTCAGAGGTTGTGGGTGTTCCAACACTGGAGGTTTTTCAGAAGAGATTGGATAACCATTTGTCTTAAAAGGTATAGGGTTTCCTGCTTGAGCAGGACCTGTTGCCTACTATCAAGATGGAATAATCATAAAAATGAGACGCTAGATTCTAAATCAAGTATCCTCAAGCAGTTTCAAGCAGAATAAAGATTTAGCTACGTTTCACTTTGTTTCGTAGAGTGTGCAAGTAACTCAGTGAATTGCTTCCTTTTCTTGCTTACTAAGGCTCTGTTGCTGGCTTTGTAAATGACAGGTAGGAGAGTCATGGCCATGTTTGGAACTGCTGCCCATGCTGGAAGATTTTTGAGCAGTCGTCAACTCTCATTAAGCAAGCAAGGTTGCACAGGCAGCCTTCCGTGCAGCATACATTCATTTATCCCACAATGTGCAGGAGGGCAGAAGACTGAAGCAATCTCCATCCTTGTTAACAGGAACTCGGTACCTACTTCTCTGTGCCTTTTGCTGTGAATGAATGAGGCAAGACGTGTTTGGAATCAGCAAAAAGCTTCTCCAGCTGGAAGAATGCGCTGGCAATAGCCTGGGAGTTGGGAGAAGAATGAGAAACAATTGCTTAAAAAAGAAAATCACTTGGATTTCTCCCCAAATTTCTGCTGAGGCAATGACAGTTGAGAAGCTGTTTCCAGCCCTGCTCCTGCTCCGTTGCTAACCTCTCAGCTGAATGTGATACTGCTGTAACCAGCACTTTCACTGATGCGTCAGTTTTTCATTCCCACACTAGATAATGGTTAAAAGAGCCCCAGCAATAGAGCAACTTATTTTGCAACATAATTATTCCTGAACATTACTGTTTTTCCCCAGGGAGGGTCTCTGCTTGCTGATCTGAGACCCACTTCTTGCCTTGCCATAACAGAATCAGGTGGCAGCACCTTAATGTGACATGCTTTCAAGTTTACTAGCAACCTCATTTCCCTTTTCTCGGCTTGCCCGCTGGCTGTGTAATTAAGCAGGAGGTGGCAGAAAGCAGGGACTTCTACACCCCAATATGTATACTCTGCCCAGGCCAAAGGCCAGAGGAGAATT
The DNA here is from genome assembly GCA_024449315.1 of Daboia siamensis. Classification (NCBI taxonomy): domain Eukaryota; kingdom Metazoa; phylum Chordata; class Lepidosauria; order Squamata; family Viperidae; genus Daboia; species Daboia siamensis. The sequence goes on along the minus strand of JAKJMR010018399.1, from coordinate 59,346 downwards.
TAGAACTGTTTCTCCTTGAACTCTTATTTGTTTGCAGAGATTGGCGGGGGTGGGGCGTGGGGGGAATAGTCATGTCAGAGCAAAATCATGCCACGATCCCAGAATGAAAAACGCTACTAATACAGATTTCAGAATGCACACAATTCACTCAGCACTTCACCCCCAAGATATGACATATTCCATGGTTCTCCAGCCAAAAGATAGCCTTAGAATAGACAGTATCTAAAGACACAGAAAAAGGGACACGGTGGCTCAGTGGGTTAGGATGCTGAGCTTGTCAATCAGAAGATCAGCAGTTTGGCGGGTCGAATCCCGAGTGCCGTATAGCAGAGTGAGTGCCTGTTACTCGTCCCAGCTTCTGCCAACCTAGCAGTTTGAAAGCACGTAAAAATGCAAGTAGAAAAATAGGGACCACTACGGTGGGAAGGTAACAGCGTTCCGTGCACCTTTGGCATCTAATCATGCCAGCCACATGACTACGGAGATGTCCTCGGACAAACATTGGCTCTTCGGCTTTGAAACGGAGATGAGCACTGGCCCCTAGAGTTGGAAACGACTAGCACACATGTGTGGGGGAACCTTTACTTTACCTTAAAGACACAGAAAACAACTATAATCTGACCATTTGGTTAAATTCTTCTGGTGGATCCTTCATTCATTCTTCCTCAAGCACTGACTCGGACACATTTAGCCACAAATCATTTATGACCTAACTGTGCTCATGAAGCCTGTGGTTGCTTAACAGAACCCCATAATCTTTAGAAATAGTTTGCATATAACCTGCTGTATGGATAAGTAATTTTAAACCCTGGACTTCATGGATTTATGCCTTTCTGCCCCTGTGGCCTTTAGATAGCCATATATCTTACTAAGCATAAATATAATGTTGTTGTTGAGAGGAGTGATTGCCTTTTAAAAATGAAAATAGTAGCATGAGCTTCAGAAGCAGGTTGGCAGCTTTTGGTGGGAAGAACAGGCTTCTATTCTCCTAATTTTTCCATTCCCCAAGAAGCTGCAAGGGATGGGGGTTGATTTAATAAAATCACCAGAGAAGTCAAGGGCAGGATTTGGAGCCTGTTGGTTTTAAACACTTGCATTTAAAAAGCCCTGCAATTAATATGTCAAAGCTGTCAGACCCGGGATGCAACACCACGACCCCTTAAAAAGATTATTTGGATGTGTGAAAATTTACACCTGACTGGGGTTACATTGGGGCAAGAAATAAACATGCCACTTACTTCTAATAATTACTGCAGGCACACATGCACATACACATGTAACAACATCTTACAAACTTGGAAAATAAACACATCCCCCCCAAAAAATAAATTAATCATATTTCTAATGGAAAATGAGAGCTTGCTAAATTTTGCATAATTCCTGAACTCTGGGTTCATTTTGAAGATATTCTTTTTCATTCAATAAAGTCATGAATGGTGGGGGGGGGGGGAGTTGGAGGGAGGTCATTTCCTTGCCCTAAATCAGCTTGTCTTGAATATCTCCTAAAGCGCTGCAGTTTGAAAAACACTGGCATGATAGAAGGTATTTTGGATCCTGTATTCTGCTGAGATAATAGTTTTCCTCTCAGCCTGATCCTTGTAAATTCTTCCCCAGTTCTTGCCCCCACATTCTTCTGTTTTCTCAGTGCCTTTCCTCTTTTCCCCATTGTCCTAATTCCATCTGCAAAATAGAATAGAATAACAGAGTTGGAAGGGATCTTGGAGGTCTTCTAGTCCGACCCCCTGCTCAGGCAGGAAACCTTATACCAGACATGTCAAACACAAGGCCCGGGGGTTGGATCCAGCCCGCAAAGTGGTTTCATGTGGCCCGCGAAGCCATTCTGGAAACAGTGAGGGAATGGCCCCCACTGCCTTGGCCCTGGCCCAGAGACCCTCCTCCTGCCAGAGACCTTCAGGTCTGTCACACTCCTGCCCAGGCCCCCATAGGCACCCTTGATGCGAATGATGTAGATCTGGTCACGCCAGAAGGCCATATGCACTCTAGCCACGCCCACCCAGTAGGCCATGCCCACCCAGTAGGCCACGCCCACCTTGGCCATACCCACCCGGCCCCTTGAGGGCAACCGCAATGCTGATGCGGCCCTCAATGAAATTGAGTTTGACACCCCTGCCTTATACCATGTGAATGTGGATTGGATTTTTGTGACCTCCTGGCATAATTGTTCCCTCATTGAAAGGATTCCTTCAAGTCTGCTGACTCCTGCAAAGTTCCTGTAGTTTTCTTGCAAGGTTTTTTCTCCCCCCACCACCCCCAAGTAGTTTGCCATTGTCTCCTGCCTAGGGCTAAGATATAACGACTGACCCACAGGCACCTGGATGGCTTTCTACCTAAAGTGGAAGTAGATCTCAAGCTGTTCCGATTTCTAGCCTGATGCCTTAACCACTGCACCCAATTGGCAAATGGAAATGTGTTTTTAAAAATAAAACCACTCAGGCTTCATATAGGGCTCTGGAACTCTTGTGTAGCATTGTATTCCACATATTTTTGCATTAAACTGGTAAACTTGCAGCAGCAGTTTTCAGCTGCCTCATCCCTACCATTCTCTGCAGATGCACATCCTGGACTATAGTTCTGATTCCCATCACTGGCTAAAGCAAGTGCATCAAAGAGTGTTCTATGTTACTATTAGGTATGCAGATGAAGCTATTGGCTCAGTAGATGTCCAGTAAAAGCCTTGATGTTAAATATGCTATGACATCATCATTGACATAATATGCATTCTGTAATTTGCATCAGTCACATCATGACACAAATGACATACAGTATTTCAATTGGCATTATTTACAGGATGACATCATGATATGTTTGATCTTGCTCGCCTCCCCTGTTCTCTTGCCATGACTGGCTTAGATATCATCAACACTTACATATGGATTTGAAGTCTATGTCAGGGGTGTCAAACTGCCAACCCATGGGCCGATTGCATCATGCGGAGGCCACGCCCATGCCAGTTCTGGCAATGCAAAAAAAGTCATGATACGTCGTGGCACGTCACATGACGCGGCAAGTTGGATGTCCATAGTCTATGACATCACATCATGGGGACCTATTAGAATTTGAACAGAAAAGAAAATTGAAGGAGAAAGATTAGGCAGAGTCTGAGCAGGGAAACAATACAAAATGAAAAGCACCTTTGATTTGATTCACAATTGTTGCATTCCTACCATGTGTCAGTTATGTTATTAAATATTAAATGCAATTTGGGGTATGGTATAACTGCAGTACAGAAATGGAATTAAAGCAATGAAACCAATGAGTAGCCCATTAGCTGTAAGAGAAAAAAAAATATACAATTTGATGCAGGCATTCAAGGTGAGAAAAGCTAAATCCTTCAATGAGAAGTGGATAAAAAAAACCAAAGGGAGAAGAGGGAAAAATGGCTGCTCCTCAAATCATATCTTTATCAGACGGTTCTAGGTGGAATGTGGAAATTGGGTACATTCATGCAATTTGAATGACTTTTGGAGAAATTAGGTTGCACCAGGAATTGCTTAGAACAGGGGTGTCAAACTGAATTTCCTTGAGGGCCGCATCAGCATTGCGGTTGCCCTCAGGGGGCCGGGTGGGCGTGGCCAGGGTGGGCGTGGCCTACTGGGTGGGCATGGCTAGAGTGCGTATGGCCTACTGGGTGGGCGTGGCCAGCTCTACATCGTTCGCATCAAGGGTGCCTATGGGGGCCTGGGCAGGAGTGGGACAGATCTGGGGGTCTCTGGCAGGATGAGGGTCTCTGCGCCAGGGCCAAGGCAGTGGGGGCCGTTCCCTCACTGTTTCCAGGGTGGCTTCGCGGGCCGCATGAAACCACTTCGCGGGCCGGATCTGGCCCCCGGGCCTTGTGTTTGACATGTCTGGCTTAGAAAAAGCATTTCAGTATAGTGAAATTAGACATAGAAAGCAGAAAATAATAGTATGTATTGTCTCTCAGCTACCTATATATTTGGCATACATAGTACTATGCAAAAGACTTGGCCACCATCCGCTTTGTTGTTTTAGCAAATAATTATCATAATTATTTTTCCGTCTTGAATGCCTCATCTTAAATAGCCAGTTTGCTTGTTTCCTTTTGAGAGTGGCCTTGCTGATGCAAAAATATGATCCTTGGCATTTTGATTGGAATGATGTATTGGAAAGTTGGTCAGCTTATTAGCAAGCTTCCAATGAATTACACTCATACAACAGGTTTATGTACTCTGTGTAATCCTGAAACATGTCTTGCATAAATGATGTAGTAGGTGTTTTGGCACAGCAGTCATTTTGGCATGACATAATAGGACACATACAGATGTTAGCAATGGCAGTACCTAGGGTTCCATTCCATTTAGGTTTACGGGGGCCAGGTGTCTGCTCAAGTGTAAGGGGAGTTCACACTACATACTTGTCACTTTGGCCTATGGGAGCTGTTTTTTCTGCTTTTTTATGTTTTGGGTTCTGTATGCAAATTTCCTGTATTTTCTGGTTATACTCTAATAAGGAGACTGAGGTATAATACATAATTATATCTCGATACAACAAATCTAAAGGTGGCCTAAGATTTTTGCACAGTACTGTAGATAATTTTCTTTTGGTAGCATCTGCACAGAAGCATAACTATTTATGAGGACAATACTGTATGATCTGAAATATATGAATGAGATGACTGTCCTCCATTCTTCTTACTATTATCTTTAATCATAATCATAATAGTAAATACTAGTAAAGTCCTTGGATCTGAGATGTTTGCTAGTAGAAACTAGCACACTATTCATTAGAAGTAAATATTTATTCCCAGTCCCTCATATGTTAACAAAACAATGTTTCAGCGTAATGATAGTATGCATCAATCACAAGTAATTTACAATCAAAACCTCTGTTGGAATACAACTCCAATTATTGTCACCTAACGTGAGGAAAATGATTGGATGAGGTGGGAATTGAAAGTGTTACAATTCACAAAGACCAAAGGTTGGGAAGACTGACTGAGTGAATCAGAATAGAGTTAGAAGGGACCTTGGAGATCTTCTAGTCCAACCCCCTGCTCAAGCAAGTGACCCTATACCATTTCAGACAAGTGGCTATCCAGTCTCTTCTTAAAAATCTTCAATGATGAAGCATCCACAACTTCTGAAGGCAAGCCATTCCACTAGTTAATTGTCCTCACTGTTAGGAAGTTTCTCCTTAATTCCAGATTGTTTCTCTCTTTGGTTAGTTTCCACCCATTATTTCTTGTCCTGCCCTCTGGTGCTTCGGAAAATAGGCTGACACCCTCTTCAGCTTAAACTAAAGTTAAGTTCTCTTTATTGAGGATAAGGTACATGAGTCATGAGCAAAAGTTCAGTTTGATGACAAATCCTCTGTTTGATTCATGGCATAGAGAGGCATTGAAGTGACCTTGTACTTGGTCTCCTGGGTTCTTGAATCAGAGCAGAATCTTTCTCTGTACTTGGGTTTTTTTTTTCAAAAAGTTTCTCTTTTTTTCTTTTTCTTAGTATTTATTGTTTGCTTTATAAACTAGCTTTTCAGAAGCTAGAACCCATCTTTGCTGCTGGGGAAGGATAGGCTGCTGGAAGCCTTTATGAGCGTTTCTTGAGAAACAGTAAAACAGATCACAGATTTCTCCAGATATAACAGTAAATAAATATATCGCCCATTCAATCAAATAGCATTCCAAAGTTCTGAAAGCGTACCGTGAGTATGAGTTGATCATGGAAAGCTGGGAAATAGAAAGGAGGACACTTTAGTCCATATCAGGTGCCAAACCTATCATTCAAAGGCTGCCTGCAGGAATCAGAGGAGCAAGAAAGAAGCAAAAAGTGAAGAATCTGGGCACGGTAAGAAGTTACGGAGTTTACTGCCTTCTGACATCTCAGAATTGGTTATCTCCAGGGCTTTTTTTTTTTGTCATAGAATGCTCAGAACGGAGTTCCGGCACCTTTTTTGGATGGAACCTTGTAGGGTAGGCAAGGCGGGTTGTATGACATGTGTGAGTTCCGGCACCTTTTTCTTTTACAAAAAAAGCACTAGTTATCTCATAGCACATCTTTTTTTAAAAAAAATTGGTTTGCCTAAAAGAGAAGAGATGGATTGGCACTTATGTCATTCATGTTTCAAAGCAATGAAGGTCCATAATAATCTCTCTGCTTCACTACCTCCCTTCTCCATAGCACTGCCAAATCCCCCAGGATATTACATAGGTGTTCAAGTAGACTTCAAAGATTTTGAGAGGTAAGATTTTGCTTAGTTGTCTTTTTAAAAGAAAAAAAGAAAAAAGCATGCTCTCTTTCTCTCACTCCACTTCAGTAATCTTGAAGCTATCTGAATATTTATTTTCCTTTCAATATTAGGTACTAATTATCACTTGATTTGTTCTCTCTCTCCCTCCCCGCTCCACCTCCTCCCACAAAGGAGCTTCTGACATCATCCAGTGGAATTATGTAGACTCTTATGTTCTATCTCTCTTGATTCTTTGGTAATTGGGCTGTATATATTCCCTCAGAAAGGTTGGGCCTCTTTCTGATCAGGGAATACTTTCAAGCAATGGAAAATTATAAAATGGCAGGCTTCCTGCCAGAATGCTCTTTGTATATCTGTGAACCAGGGAGCAGGTACTTTGGTTTGAGCTGGCATAGTAGCACATTTTGACCTAGTCCAGGTGACCATTCAATTCCTTCTCATTGAAGATGGTGGTAGGGAAAATGTGTGGCCTTTTACATCTTAGTAGACTTGTATTATTGGTAAAAGACGCAATGGTTAAGGTTTACAAGAGCTTTAATCCAACATTTTCTAGACGGCTATTCCTTATTTGTATCCAAAAATCTCATTGCCCATTTAAATACTCAATTTCAAAGCAGGGCTGCCATTGTATTGGTGCCTTTAATAGCCCTGAGGTGTAGAAAACAACATACTCACTACAGTCCTCCATGGTAAGAAAAGTTTCCATTCAACTGATTTCTGCATGCAAGATCCAAAAGTATAATTAGAGGAATGGAATGGAATGGAATGGAATGGAACGGAATGGAATGGAACGGAACGGAACAGGACAATAGAATAGAATAGAATAGAATAGAATAGAATAGAATAGAATAGAATAGAATAGAATAGAATAGGAAAGAACCTTGGAGGTCTTCTAGTCCAGCCCCCTGATCAAGCCGGAGTCCCTATGCCATTTCAGACAAGTGGCTTTCCAGTCTCTTCTTTAAAAACTCCAGTGATGAAGCACCTATGATTTCTGAAGTCAAGGTGTTCCACTGGTTAATTGTTCTCACTGTTAGGAAGTTAGGAAGGGTAATTGTCACTATTAATTATCTTTAATCATAATCATAATAGTAAATACTAGTAAAGTCCTTGGATCTGAGATGTTTGCTAGTAGAAATTAGCATACTATTCATTAGAAGTAAATATTTATTCCCAGTCCCTCATATGTTAACAAAACAATGTTTCACTATTAATTCCAGATTGTTTCTCTCCTTGATTAGTTTCCATCCTTTTTTCTTGCCCTGCCCTCTGGTACTTTGGAAACTAAGATGACTCCCCTCAAATACTGGAATACTGCTATCATGTCACCCCTTGTCCTTCTTTTCTTTAGACTAGCCAATTCCAAATCCTGCAACCATTCTTCGTATGTTTTAGTCTTCAAACATTTAATCATCTTAGTTGCTCTTCTCTGCACTTTTTCCAAAGTCTCAACATCTTTTTTATAGTGTGACCAAAACTGGATTTAGTATTCAGGTGTGGGTGTTACTAAAGTTTGATAAAGCCTTTCCTCCGCAAAAAAGAATAATTATTTACTATAATCCAAGGTATGTTTCAATTTATTCATGCCTTTTTGGAGAGACTGAAAATACACTAAAAACACAGCTGAATGTACCCAGTTGTTATAGACATATTGTACTTTAGAAGATTCCAACAGATTCTTCAGGTTTAAATACTTAGCTACTTTGTAAGTGGTATTAGAATGCTTGTCTGCTTAAAAGAGAGAAAATTGTTTCTGAGCACCGAAGACGGTATAGTGGTAGAGGTGAAATGTGTTTCATAAAAAGATCCATAAAAGAGGAGCAATATCAAAGGATATGTCCAAAGGTATTGACTGCTTCTGTTCCACAGGGGCAAGTGCATATCCATTATATGGTATATTATTGAATTCACCCTCCAGTTGAGCAGTTAGAAAGAGATTAGTTCAGCTCCTTAAAAAAAGACCTCCAATATTGGGGTAGCATCAAGGTCTTAAAATAACCAGCTGGCTAGGTGCACAGGACTTTTGATACTCTAAAGACACACTCAGTAGATCAATGTGCAGTTCTGCCTCTATGATGCTCTGTGTGAGAAGCTCTCTAGCCTCTCGTAGGGCATGGATAATAGGCATTCAGGTAAGGGCCAGAAATACACTGTGACAATTAATTTTCAGTATTTTGCTCTGGATGTTTATGTTATTCCTTTCTTCAGACAAGAAGTTCAGAAGGGAGACATGGGATAATTGTATGTTATCATTATGAGAAATGCTATCCAGAGACAACTATTGATCTATTTAGATCTGCGAGTGAGGCCTTTCTAAAGATTCGCCCACTGTCAGTCTCCTTTTGATTCTCTTTTGTCTTGGCCAACACACTGTTCTCTGAAGTAGCTGACATGGGTCTTGGCTGTGTGCTGACATACACAGCAGATGAGTCATGTGCAAGAAAAGGAGAAAAAGAAGAACAACATCTGACGTTCAAAAAGTTTCCCCTACTGGCTTCTTCAGAAAAAAAATGTCTTCAGGCACAGAATCTCCTCATAATCAAGAAGAGAGGAGGGAAGTTGCACCATTTTTTGGTGAGCAAATAATTTAGAAATGTTTATTTCCCCAAGGTGCATATAATAGGGGAAAAAAAATCATGCCTGGAGAAAAGGTGTAGCTTAGAAAGCAAATGTCAAATAAAAAGACTCTATTTTAAGTGTTACTCAGGCATTCCAAGGATTTGTTTATGTGGATCCTAATGTAAACTAAGTAAGAAATATTGTCCTTCATTAATAAAGAAATAATCTCTAATATTTGGCATGGTTTTGAATAAGCTGTGGATAATATTAAGGAAGTTCTAGTCAATACAATCACTTGGTATCTTTCTGTAACACCCTGAAACTGCATCAGTCTGCTGAATGGAAATGCCTTCCTTGTACCTCCTTGTAAATTTGCATGGGTTATGTTCATGCAACCCTCACACATGATCAAGTGAATCATGGTTGCCTTGATTCTCTGAGTGAGATGACACACTAAACTAAAAACTAACCAATCAGCTTGGCTTTACATAAGATGCTCACTTAAAATATAGTTAGCTAGTTGTGTCTCAGTATCTTCCATGTGGTTACCATTATGCAGTCAATCTGTGAATGTTTCTTTTTTATGAAAAGGAAGGAAACACAGTTATTAGAAAAGATATCAGAATGTTAAAAAAAACCCTGATCATTTGCCACATTAGAACTGCCAACTCTACACAGCCTTTCCTCCTATGTCATTTTACAGCAAACTGACATACACACATCAAGCTTGCTTCTTCATGTCCTGAGGCCAATGAATGCTCCATCTGCCACATTCCCGTGTGCCAGGTTAACTTTAAAACGACTGCAAGAAATTTGAAAAATACGAATGGACATTTTACTGTGCATGGTAGATTTGTGAAAAAGCCAAGAAATTTTGGATGCAAGTAGGTATAACGATACAAAGTATTTTAAAGATTAATATTGTAATGAAACCAGAAATTTTTTTATTGGGACTGATGGATACTGAATTAGAGAAGACTCATGGAAAATTAATTCGGTACATGGTAAAAGCAGCAAGATTATTATTTGCACAATGAAAGGCCAGAGTGAAAGCATTCTCACAAGGCGACATAGTCCATGGGACCCACTGACACCACGTTTGAAGCACATTCATTGTAAGTATCCACATTGCCATCAGAATTCCCCACAATATACACAATGAATTCCTGCACCTCCAAAGCGATTATCATTGCTGAATTGACAGAAGCCTGATTGTACAGGGGAAGATGTGCAAAGGATTTCATATATGAACACGACATACAGTCAGGAAACATACACAATTTGTAATTCATAGAGATATAGCATATACTAGAATTGGATCAAAGATAGCTAAGCGGACTCACACATCTTTATGCTTTTCTCCAATCCATTGCTCATCCGAATAGCTCCTAAAGTCTTGGATGTGTTATTACGTATTACATTTTATTATTTACCTTGGATTTCTGGTCAGTTACAGCAAAAATAATATGTTTGGTTAGCTTTGGGAAGGACAGGTGAACTATTCAAAACTGATTAATTTCAGCTATTTGAGATGCAGTTTTATTTTTCTTTTCTGGGGCAGAGTTTTGCTGTAAGGCAGCAAGTTTGAAAAATGGGGCAGTCCTTGGAAATTTGTGACAGTTGGCAAGTAGGTGGATGCCGTTTATGAATGACAAAGTCTAATATAAAATTTATCTTCTACTTTTGTCTAGGCAGCATAGTATGACCATCACCTTGCAGAAAATAGCTTCCAGTTAAAACCACTGGTCTCCATGAGCCTCCAGTCCATCATCATGCTCATCTTGGGATACAATAACTGTGATCCCTAAAATGTAAGCCCTAATTCTTCCCAAAGTTCTATGCTTCAACAACATTCCCACATTATATAAAATTATATTTATCACAGAATCTTAAACATACCAAAAAATTGTTCACAGGTTCACCTGATTTACAGGACCTCCTCTTTGGAGATGCTTTTCATATCCATCTTTAAAGCCAACCTCATGAATGCTGAGTCTCTTTCATGGAAATCTTCTCTATGATCCGGAGTCTTCCAACGCTTTCTCTGTGAAATTGCCTAGGATTCTCATCAGTGTTTGAATGTGAATTGTTGGAGCTTGCATGGAGGGCCAGATGCAAAGAAGTTCTTGGAGAAAGACTTCATCCAGAAATGCTTATGATAATAATATTTATTCATCTTAAAAGCACTATAACTCTCTTTGGTTTTAAATCACATTTGGAATCAGGCTACCTCACAAAATGTCTGTTCATGATAATAGAGGTCATGAAAGGGGTTCATTTTTTTCAGTGTAAAGTGGGAACATTCAATTAAATGCATAAAACAGTTTATCATTGTGAAAAATTAAATTATGATGAATGTTCAACAAATAAGGACAAGCATGTTAAAAGAGTGAGAGAAAGTGAGACCATTTGATAATTCTCTGTCATCTATATGGAGGGTAGTGTGTAGTGGGGTGCCCCAGGGCTCTGTTCTGGGCCCAGCGCTTTCAACATCTTCATCAATGATTTGGATGAGAGGATAGATGGGAAACTCATCAAATTTGCAGATGACACCAAGCTGGCAGGAATAGCCAACACTACAGAAGACAGACTTAATATACAGAAGGATCTTGACAGACGTGAACATTGGGCGCTATCTAACAAAATGAAATTCAATGGTGAAAAAAGTAAGGTTACATTTAGGGAGGAAAAACCAAATGCGCAGGTTATAGTATACATGGTACTTTGCTCAATAGTAGTAACTGTGAGAGGGATCTCAGAGTCCTAGTACTCACTTAAATATGAGCCAGCAGTGTGCTGCAGCTGCCAAAAAAGCCAACACAGTGGTAGGCTGCATTAACAGAGGGATAGAATCAAGATCATGTGAAGTTTTAATACCACTTTACAATCCCTTGGTAAGGCCACACTTGGAACACTGCATTAAGTTTTGGTCACCACGATGTAAAAAAGATGTTGAGACTCTAGAAAGAGTACAGAGAAGAGCAACAAAGATGATTAGGGAACTGGAGGCAAAAACATATAAGGAATGGTTGCTGGAATTGGGTATGTTTAGTTTAATGAAGAGAAGGGTGAGGGGTGACATGATAGCAGAGTTCCAATATCTCAGGGGCTGCCACAAAGAAGAGGGAGTCAAGCTATTCTCCAAAGCACCTGAAGGCAACAGAAGAACCAATGGATGGAAACTAACCAAAGAGAGAAGCAACTTAAAACTAAAGAGAAATTTCCTGACAGAACAACTAATCAGTGGAACAACCTGCCTCCAGAAGCTGTCCCTCCCAACATTATTATTATTATTATTATTATTATTATTATTATTATTATTATTATTAT
>JAKJMR010018399.1:0-44354 GCA_024449315.1 Daboia siamensis | reverse complement strand
AGAGAGAGAGAGAGAGAGAGAGAGAGAGAGAGAGAGAGAGAGAGAGAATGTACATACACACACACATACATTATAGACAGACAGACAGACAGACACATAGTCTGCTTTCTGTGTTTTGCAGTCAGATGACCTTCTGCATATATGCGATATGAGCTTCTCTTATCAGCAGTAATGTACACAAACCATACAGTTTGTGCTATTACCTATTCCTGAAGAAGGGGAAAAAATTCTGAGAGTTGAGACTGACAGCCTCCTGGCTTGGAGTCTGGCACAATGGGAGGACAGGGGAGGATTTCTGTTGAAAAAAATATATGATGTAATTAAGGGATTCCACCCTTCCTCTCCTTCCCCCTCCTCCAGCCTGTCAAAGGTGAATAGCCATTCAACATACCAGGCCATTTGGCCTCCTATCCACATATAGATGACCATGCAGAAGTGGTATGTGGAGATGCAGAGGTAAAATTAGACATCTGCAAGATAGATAGCATGCAACTACATTACCTTCTTTTTCTTTACTCAAATTCTGAGATGCAACATAAGAGAAATGCAGCCCTTAAAGAGCCTGGAATGCTTAGAGATTAAAAAAAAAGTTTTCACTAGCACCATTACTTTTTTTTACATTCAAGCTGTGATTCCTTTATCCACCCCCCCACCCCCCCACCCCTGTTTTCCACTTTAAGTTCTAGTCGTGCTGAGGAGGAAAAGATAACCCTCCATCTCTCCTTTGCAGTATTCTCTACAGGACTCCCTGCTCCCTGGCATTAATAGGGATGACTCAGAGCTAGACAATCTGATTCTTTTTGTGAAGAATTAGCCAAGAAACAATTTTCTCTTATTATTCCGATCTCTTTCCCTCCCCCACCCCAGTCTTCCTGAAATGACTTGAATCATGGATGACTCAAGCAGGAATTTCACCAGAGGACTGAGAAGAGACAGAATACAGATAGGCAGGTTTCAGATTGGTGGGATCTACTAATAGTACTTTGAGATTCACCAGTCAAAGCTCGGTGCCATCTGTCTGTCTGTCCAGAGTTAAGGATTCTGAACTGAAGGACTTTTTAGATCTCAGAATGGCTTTCTAATCCGTACCTGCCCTCCTACATTCAGACCATTCCTGGTAAATTCCAAGCAGTATCATTTACAATACAGTATGCGTATGTACACATTTATATGCTTCATACCACCTAAACAAGATGGGTGGACGACATAGCTGAGGGCCACGCATAAGATTTTGGGAAGTGACAGAAGACCAGATGACAATATAAATGAGCAATGTTTTCAAAGCTTATTAAGATTCTTTTAAAGCTTGCCTTCTAGTTTTAATGTATTTCCTGCTTCAGAAAAACACAAAAACACACCACTGCTTTTTAGCACACACAGGAGGTTTCAGGCCACAAAAAAGAAGTTTGAGGGCTGCAGGTTGCCCACCTGTGTGTTAGATGTGGATTGTTCAGTTTGGGTTTAATGGGAACCCAGTGGAGTTCAAGGGCCTTCCTAACTTACTGTAAACCACCTGGTAGCTCTTCTCCCACCTGGTAACCAAGGCTACAGTAAATACAGTTCTACCTGTGGGGCTTTGAAGCTCTCTGAACTTGATTGTTTTTTGGGCAGAAGTTTTATTACCCAACTGGGTAACATCAGTGCTACCTTTTATCACTTTGGGGCAACTTCTTGTTCAGGAACTGCTTTTAACATCAGACTGAATCATATTATCAAATTTCAACTTATTAAAAATATTTGTTAAGAATCCATTATCTGTAAGCTTCACATCTGTATTATTTTCATGGATATTTATTTACTTTCTGATTGTTAGATCTAGATTTCCCCTTTGCTATGGGGGCTCAAAGTAGTGTTTATAGAGATCCCTCTTCTCATTTTCCTCAACAATAACTTAATTGTAAATAATAGCATATATATATAGAGAGAGAGTTTGCTTGTGTTTTCCTCATTATCTTTTTCTTTTACAGGTTTCTACTCAGTGGTCACATTACTACACTGTTCCCGTGCATCTCCAGCAAACAAATTCATGCGATTATATTAACACAGGATCAAGTACAATCCAATTAATGTTCTGAACTGCATTATATTCATGAATTGCTTTATTGTTTTACAAGCAGATTAGCTTTTACTTCCATACTTCTGGTCTTTTAAGAAAGTGGCCAAATTTGCATATTGCATTAACCCAATAACATAATTTGTTTGGTTTTAATTTAATAAGTTGCTAAGTTGAAAGTATTGGGGGAGAAAATATTGGGGTTCACGAATGGCTGATAACTTAGTTGATATGTAGATGAAATCAGCAGTGGCTTAGTCAATAAATTATAACTGATTACATTATAATTAAATTATTACTTAGACTGTGTGAACATACCCTTTTTTTTTTTGAGGAGGTTAGATCCGAAAAGAGCCAGTTTGGTGTAGTATTAAGGCCTCATGCTAGAAATCAGGAGACTGTGAGTTCTAGACTGTCAGTTTAGGTACAAATCTGGGTGACCTTGGCCCACTCATTTTCTCTTGACCCTAGGAAGAATAAGCAATGGCAAAGCTCTTCTGAAAATGCTTCCAGGAAAGCTGGAGGGACTAGCCCTGCAGACAGTCACAAGGAGCCCAAAACTGACTCACCTGCCACAAAATAATGACTGGAAAACTCTTAGTGCTCAGAATTTAGGCAAAATGTTTACCCAGCAGCTTCTTCCAATATAATGGAACTAAAAAGAAAAAAGGTAAAGATTCCCCCGCACATGTGTGCTAGTTGTTTCCAACTCTAGGGGCCGGTACTCATCTCCGGAACTAGGAAAGGGTTATTCCCCTCAATCTATCTAAGCAATCCAAACCTCAAAAACTCAGATTCTGATTTTTGCCCCCTCTGTCATTCAGTTTTGAACACTGTCTACCTCCTGAGCTGAAAGCTGAGTCATCACACAGACCATTAACCTTATTTGCAACATTGTAGAATCTAGCAGAAACCTCCAGGCCCAGATGGTTTCACATCTGAATTATTTTAAGCTATTTAAATAACCACTCTAAACAGCTCCCCCTTTCTCCATATGTTTAGGAGCATGCATAATCCCATGTATAAAGCAGCTCCTGCCTACCTGCCTTTGAAGAGCATTCTTCTGCCTTTGATCTGCATGGGATGAAATGGCCTAGTCTTCTCTCTTTCTTTATTAAGTACGCAGCTAAAGAGCATTGCTTACCTTGCAGTTGCTACATGTTACTCATCCTCAATCAGCCACATAAATCAGAATCTTCCCTACATGTTTTTTATCCTTTGCACAAAGGCTAGAGAACCTGCAATGGGAATGTCAGGGTTGTTGTTGTTGTTGTTTTTTGCAAAGGTACTAATAATATGGAGATTGTGGTTTTTAAGCAAATTAAGCTAATTAGGTAGAAATAATTATTCATGCCTATTAACTTCTAGAAGTTGCAGTAATTGTGAAAGCTTCTTGCGATTGCTAAATACATAAAGGCTGAGTAGCTGGGTTCACAAACAACATTGTGGCTAGTGTGTTGTTTCAGTCTGAGGGTTGTAACATTGATCTCGCCAACTAACTAGCTAGCTAGCTAACTAACCAACTAACTAATCAGGATTCACCAGATTTAGATTTATTGGTAGATTAATAATATTAATGATCTGCAGTAGAACAGCAAGAAGTTTTTGGCCCTAACATTGGCATTTCACAATGCTAAAATGGTGCCCTCCAAATACATTAATTGTGCTGGTTGGGGTGAGGAGAAAGAACATATTTAGAGACTGCAAATTGTTATTTCACATCATTTTGGTCAGAAACACTCAGTGAATGAAGTGACTGCAGTAGGACATGATTTTTGATTTTCCACATCAAACTGGCTATTTTATGACTGATTGTAGTTTCCTAATCATTTCAGCATTAACACAGCTTGTTAATAAAAATGCTGATCATCTTATCACAGCCTCATTTCTCAGAAGTGAAACAGTAGATCAAATCTACATTTCACAGGCTGATCTGAAATCTAGGTTGATAGAGTGGTATTCAGCATTCAGAAAACTAATTATTTAACAAGTACAGAGTTTAGACTTGCCTTTTTTGCTGTCATGCTATATTTGGTTCCTAAATGTCCTTTTGAATGAAGCTTAATAATATGGAGTAGCTACCAAGCTGCTGAGAGAAAAAGCAACACGACAATCAAATGTCAGACTGAACATGCTGTATTCAATCATCTTTTTAATTATTTGAGAATCTTTTCACCAAAGATTTCAGCATGCATTTTGGTTCCCAGGCAGCAACATTTTCAGTGAGAAGGAGAAGAAGACCTACAGTTAATGAAGTATGCCTTGGCCAAAGAGCCATAATAGCTTTATTACTCAGCATCAGAATGACTCACTTTCTTTCCTGTCTATCTCGCTTACGTGTGAGATTCAGTGCAATGGGGAGTGCTTGTTTTTAGTTTTTTAAAGAGGTACCGACCCAATGAGGTATTATTTCTCACACTTTTTGCATCCTACTTCTAAACAGCTTGTGACAGCACAGTATGTGTCAGACTGTGTGGTTGTGTGTCATCTTCATCTTCCATACAGGTGTCTGTGTCCAGCACTTTTCGGAGAGGAGAAGAAAAATCAAACCGACAGCTTCTAGAATTGGCCTTCCAGATGGAAGCAAAATGACTGTATGATTGCAGGCATTAAGATTTTTCATATACAGGCGACAGTGAAAAGAAAGCGTGCATGCACTGGATATATTTGAGATCTGCCTGCAGTATCCCTGTCCAATCTATTTCCATCACATTCCTCTCATTTGAAATGGAAGGTTTGAATAGGAAGCTTCACATAAATTCATTTGATCATGAACAAAAATTATCTTTATACCTGTCGCGGATGAGACGTAGCTTGCACATGTGCTATAAGCCATTTTTTCACTTGTGGCTTTCATGTAAGTAGTTTGAAAGCTTCCAGAAAGCTTTTGCCTCCATTTTTTTACCTCAGAAAATATTGAAAGCCACAAAGAAGTCCAAGAGAAATATATGGTTGCAGTGTGACTCCAATACAAACAAAATGGAAATCAAGCTGAAATTTGCCAAGATAATTAAGGCATTGAGAGAACAGATTGCTGGACTAACTGGACCAGGAGTCCATCCAGCAAAGCATCTTTTATTGCTTTTTAATTGTGAACTACCTTCAAAGTGGTTCCTCATGCATTGCAGCTGAGCCAAAAATAAATCCACTCATCTGTCCAACCTACACAATGATGTGAAATCACAAGCAAAGATCTGAGAACAGTGTATCTATGGCAGGTAAAAGAACTCAGAGTGAGTATTTGATATTATGCACCTGACATCCAGTCACAAACTTAGCCAAAGAAATCCCTGTTAACTGCAGAGCCAGTTCTCTCATGAGGCAACATGAAATTTCTATCTCAGCAAATTAGTCAAAGTCAGCCCAGGAAAGGCTCCGCATGCCATTTTTTGTTTCAATAGTCACATAGCCCATCTTAATACATTACTCTGAAGCTTCCTTGAGTCTTGTATTGATGTCCTTGGGTGTTCCAGAGAGACAAATCACTCCAAGAGTGATGCATTAGTGCAAATACCTCTGTCTGGAGCATCAGGCACAATATAACATATATCATACACAATATATCATACACAATATAATATCTTGACTTTCAGAGCAAAGCATTGGGATAGCTGGATGTTCTGGACAACATCAGTGGCTGCTTCCCTATCAGCATGGTTTTCCAAGCATTTACCAGGTTCATATACCTTACTCTGAGAAGTACTTCATCAGTACAAGATATAATGGAAACTGATCCAAAATACTACTTTCGAGATAATAAGTTATGCTGACTCATAAGATGCTTTTAGGGCTTACTGTGATGGTATTTGTAAAGCACTTGGAAAACTATGAATGGAGGATATGTTAAATGTCGATTTTACTTTTTGGAAGGAAGTTGCATTTTAAACACTGGAAATGAGTTTTCCACTCTGCTACTCTTGTACTATTTTTAGATTTCACTGGAATATCTTCTGCTTTTGATGAGCATTGATGAAAAATAATATGTAAATGCCACAAATAAAAATTTGCTATCTATTATTGCTGCTGCTATTAATTGTGACAGGATGAGGAAAGTAACGTAAGTATGAGCAATGGTTCTGTCTATTGTAACCTGAATGAGCAAAAAACCCTGTTTTTGGGGAAAATATGTTTTCCTCCAAACTACCATCTGTGCTCAGTAGACTATAGTGCAGGGGTAGGCAACCTTGGCTCTTTTATGACTCATGGACTTCAACTCCCAGAATTCCTGAGCCAGCCATGCTGAGGGGAAAGGGAGGTTTCCAAGCTGAGACATGCTGGCTCAGGAATTCTAGAAGTTGAAGTACACGAGTCATAAAAGAGCCAAGGTTGCCTATCCCTACTACAGTGCAACAGAAATGCTGAGGGAAGCTGAAAAGTTAGAAGTTGGTGAAGCAGAATTCTGAAGGCTGTTTGGGATTCTGCTCCAGCATAGAATCAAGAAGGGTTGCCAGTTACCTTTTGATCAATACTTTGTGTTGTAAGCTGGGTGTCTCGATGAATTATGTCCTTAAAAGTAGTACAAATTGTTAAAAGAAAAAAGAAACCAAGAAGAAATTAACAGATTAATAAAGTGTGAAATGCAAAGCCTGATTGTGTCTGACTGCAGATATATTGAAAAGAAGCATACAGGCCAATATGCTATCTCACATTTCTTTTGGGGAAAAGAATATAATAAAAGCTACATTAAAAAGGTAGCATCTTTGCAAGTGTATAGCCCCAGATTCTGGGGATGTGCCAAGTGAAAGAAATGTTTTATCAAAATAAAATGTCAAATTCTCAAATTTGATGTTTACTTAGGGGCATATATAAGTGATCAGACTAAATCAGCTATTTTGTTACAACTCCAGCAAAGCAAATGTGTCTCAACTCTTTAAACTAAAATGAAGTTCTGTAAAACGAAGTCAAAATGTTTCTTGTTTGTAAATGAGCTAATTAATAGTTCCCTATTCTTTTTCTTAACTTACTATTGACAGGCTTCACTAAAGAGAATTGCATTTAGAAAAAAAGTGTCTTAATGATATGAAACTAGCTGAAAAATTGGACTGCTTTTAGATTTTTTTTTTTTAAAAAAGGTTCTAAATACACTCTAGAAACCTTTACAATTTAAAATAGTGTTTACTGATAATGACATATTAAAATGCTAATAATTCCACTAACTTATAGTTTGCTTTTCAATGTCTTTTAAGTATAGTAGTACAAACTAATCAGAAGCTATGGAGGAAAAAATGGAAAGGGTTGGAATGGGATGAAGACTTGACTGCAGACAGTGACACAGAGTGGAAAGAAACATTTTGTGAAAAATAACAAAATCCAACCACCATGGTCTCTGAAACTAGCACAAGGACTTAAGGGTAGATCTACTGTGCCTGGGAAATCCTTCATTACGTGGTGTCTTGAAATTAGCATGTTTAATTCAAATGCCAAACTAAGCCAAAATCAGAGTATGTTTTGACACATGTTTTTCTGACCTGGGCCCCTTTCCAGTGGCCTGATTCAGCCAGCTCACACCACTTCGGCAGAACCGGTAGCTAATTTTTTGTTGCCCAGGCCCAGAATGGACTTCCGGAAGCAGCATGCACACAGAGAACCGGTTGTTCACATATTTGATCCCACCACTGCCCCTTTCTGTTGTGTATACTGTACTTCAGCTCTAACATAAAGAAAAGCCATTACATGCTTTGAGTACCAGTCTTTTTTCAAGAAACTTTACCTCTGATCAGCCTGTTCTAACCAGTTCAAATGTACTTCAAGTTGCAAAGTTCTAGTAAAATGGCAGTGGCTTTTCCTCTATTTCACTGAAAATAACAAACTTTAAGAATTTGTAGACATTTCATTACTCTTCTATGGAAGAGGCTTCTAAGTATGACTTGATGCTTTTGTTTAACAGGAATCCTTAAGGCTGATTACCTGTTGCTTTGTGCAAAGGTCATATATCTGGAATTAAAGTATTCCAAGTCCAAAACTGGAGACCCAGAACAGTATGGAGCTCCCTGTCCTTCTGTACATAAAATGTTTTCAATTAATTATGTTCATCTTTTGTCATTTCAATAATATAAATTAAGGAGAGAGGAAGCTTCCCCCCCTTGTAGGCCACTCAGGAACAACTGAAGAGCACAGGTCTTTTCTGATTGGAATAGTGATCAATCAAGAGATTTACCAATAAATTCAGATCTACTTTATTTCTATTCTTTTTGGATACTTCCTGTACGTATTGAAATAATATAGTATAGTATATATTTGATGAGACAAATTGTGGGGAGGGAGAGACAAAAGACAAAGTTGGTCCACCAGATCTGGGCTACAAAAATCTAGACTTCTTGATGACAGCTAAGTGTTCATTTATTTTTGGCTATCTCATAATAATGTGGATTTCAACAGCTCCGATCAAAAACAAACTCTTTTAAACCACTTTAATACACCCCTACTGAAAAAAATGCTGATTTAAATTTGTTAGGAATTAGATAAATCTGCAATAAATGATACTGAAGGTAGGGCCTTTTCTACTAATTTTTATTTTAGCATTATGGCAATCCAGTACTTACCTCCCTCCATTAAGCATTACTCAGCCTAGTCTGACAAGCAAGTTGGCAGCTGTATCCTCTTGTCTTGCAGCTGTGTGAACAGCTTGCTCTGTGGAGCAGCTTTTTGTCTGCCTACGACAGGGTGCAGCCAAAAGCCAAGGTGAAGTGGCACAAAGTCAACTGAAATGCGATAGGCTGAAGCATTAAGTGATCCAAATGGTGATGGATGAAACTTGGGAACCATGATTACAGAGCTGAATGCTGACTTTTTCTATATGCAAAAAAAAGGATGATTGTCACAAGATTTGTATTTTATTTTATTTTGCACAGCCTACTTGTTTTTTCTTAATAGCCTGGGAAAACTGATAGTTATTGTTGCTGCACAGCCCATCTTCTAGGTGGGGATTAAACATTCTGGCACAGTTCAAAGGCTGCATGCTTGCAATTTTTATGGCCCTTAGTGGATGATATGCTCTTAATAATGGAGATTTGATGTTGTTCAGCTGTGTCTAAGACAAGAACAGAGAAGTTGTAACCACAAGGCTGCTTGCCGTACTGAACCAATTTCCCCCCCCAGCCCCTGGAGCTTCCAACCAGGGCTTTTGTAAAGTGAAAGCATGGTTTTCTGCTGTTCTGAGTTAGAAACCTAAAAACTGTGGTGTAAGCATTCATGTTACTATTAAAACACAAAATAGCCCCCTCAAAGCCCCCCCAGCCCAATCTCCATGTGTGATTATGGTCCCGCCCACTATGTAGTTCTCAGTCTTTCCAAAAATATGAAATGCAGAACCCTTGGCAACCAGTAGGCTGGGGTATCTGCTTACTCTTGTATGCATCACTGTATATTTGTAAAGGAATGTAGGTTATACTTGTGCATGACACAGTATGTTAAAATAGGGTGGGAGGGTGTGTCTTTACAGGGTATTTGAATTGAATCAGTGCAAATTATAATCTGGGACATATGAATGAGTGTTTATGTGATCCCAGCTGTGTTTTAAAGACACCAGAAGTCCTTACTTGGAATTCCCACAAGCTCTGCTTTTATATAAAAAAAAAGTTGTTCCAAGAATGTCTTACCATTCACAGGAGGTTAAAAGTATAAATATCTATAATATCCAGCCAGCTGCACAATGGGGAGGGGGAGGGGGAGGGGGAAAACTGCCAAATTACTACCCTCAGTGTTTTTAATTATGCTGATTTTTTCTAGTTTCTAAATATGTGTGAGGAGGTCTTAAACTGAATTTCATTCAATATAAACCCTTTAAGCTGCATGTTAGCTATTACACTTTATGAATGAGTTACTTGAGCTACGGTACCACTCAACAAATACAAAATAATGCTGTAGTCCTGATTTTTCCTGGGACATAAGCTTTTTAAAATAGGCATCTCTAGTCGTATTGCAGCCTGACAGCCAAATGCTGGACCACTAACACTAGCACTGAGATTTATAAGTTGTAGAAAAATAGAATGGTAGCATTTTGTGCTAAAGAAACAGAAGATGCCCTTGATAAAAATGACAACCCTCTTCTAAAGAAATCCTTTATTGCTCTGAATAAACTGGGGCACAAATATCTACCAGGATTCAGAAGATGTGGATTCAAGTTCTCACTCCTTTGGGATGCTCATTAAGTCCCAATCCTAAATTCAAATAAGACTTAGTCTCACCAATCTCAGAGTAAACACATCGCACTGTATGGGTCTTTGTGCCCCTCACCACACTGAAGAGTAAACTAGTTCACATTAGGAGAATATTATGGTAGTAAAGAATAGACAAGGCATCCCAAGCTCTTTGAAAGGAAGAAAAAATATAAGTAAACTGGTGTATGAAGAGGCACATAAATTAAAGGCACATTGCAAGACAACTTTTTTCCAGCCACAGAATAAATAAAGCATGTGAAATGGATAATTTTTTTTCTCACTCTTGATTTAAAAAATGTGCATGTTTAAATGAAAATGTTTCATTTCTGGACACATATGTGGACACAGTTATCTTGATTCACTCCATCCCCCTCTCCTTGGTAGTAAGTGTTGGAACTGAAATCTCTTTTATTCAATGTATAGCACTTTTGCTATCACTATTAGTAGAATCACTGTCTTCTTGCTTCTCTTCTTTCCTATGATGCACGTATTTGTCTTTCATATTTCATCTTTCCCAAAGCCTGCATTTGCCCATCTTAACCGAACCTAGTAGTTTGCCTGGATAAGTACATTGCCTCAAAGGTAGGCAGGGAGTTTTCCAGCTCAGCAGAGACTTTTGATGGTAGTTCAATATGCTAACAGACATAGTAATATACTAGTTCTTTGTCAACAGGCGAATCAAATGAAGTTCTTTGTTGATATTTTTTTTATTTCTACGTTTCTCTTTTTTTCTGACTAGCACAGTCTCTCTATAGATGTCTTCTTACAACTCTGTATTGTTTGTTCATCTACTCCAGGAGTGTCAAACTGCAGGCCCGCTTGTCAGATGTGTCATCCAGAAGCCGCGCCCACCCCATTGCCGGCAATGGCAAAATAGTCCCAATACGTTGCACGACGTCACGTGACGTTGCAAGTTTGACATGTCTGATTTACTCGTAAACAAGAGTCACAAGTTTTGGTTTTTTAAAACCTACTTACAAGCTTACAATGATTAAATTGAACTTTTGCTTACTTAAGCACTGTGTTCATATATACCATGTCATGATTTGAATTATGGTTTAATAATTAAGTCACAATTGGTTGGCTTCATGCCACATGCTAAGTAATAAACTCTGGCTTACCAATCATACCACCTGAGTTGGCAATTATAATAAAATAAACCATATGAAAGTAACCCATGTTAAATGTTTTCAGAAGCTGGAAAACATCTATTTTTCAGACTGCAGTATTTGGTGGTTGGAAATTGTAACAAATAAGACCTAAGCTCAGTGGTGGGATTCAAATATGTGAACAACCAGTTCCCTGTGTGAATGCTGCTTCCGGAAGTCCATTCTGGGCCTGTGCAACAAAAAATTAGCTACCGGTTCTGCTGAACTGTTGTGAATTGGCTGAATCCCACCACTGCCTAAGCTGCATTCTCCCCAATGTATTATTCAAAGAATTGAAAACCAAAATTATAGTTTTAGAAATAATTACCAGTTAACTGAGATTTCAGCAAGTGCTTAATATGATGCAAAATTCAAATATATTGCCAAGCAGGAAAGAGAAAGTCATGTTACAACATGTGAAGGTTCACATATTTCTTTTGTCCCTAAATCAACAACTTTGTAAGAGACTTTGAATTTGAAGTCACTATTTGTCAGCTCTGTACTGGAACTAAATTCATTGAAGTGATGATTCACTGTTCTAAAATGAATTCCAGAAGAGAATTTGCAGCACTTTTAAACTGATGCCTTCCAAATAGGCCTTGGCATCCCCAACCAGTACTGGCCACAGATAAAATTAATGGAGATGTCACAGCATCAGTTCCATGAGATGAAATAATAGTAAGGGACTCCTTTAAGTCAGCTTGTGAAAAGTAGTAAATTGAGGCCAGTGCCCAGTCCAGCTGCACAGCGCCCAGTCAAGGCAAATTATATACATGTGCAACATAAAATCTTGCAAACAGATCTCACTTTCTGTGGCAGTTCGTTCCTGCTGAATGACAATTTAGAATGACAATTTCTAAATAAAGTTAGCGGGGGAAGAACTGAGTCATGTGAGCACCCTGATACAGTCAATTAAATGGAGGGAGGGGATAGTTTGACCCTAGGACAGAAAATATGCAGAAAGATTGACCAGCCTTTTTGAACTGTGCCCTGCTGGCACAAGAAAGTCAGTCAGTAGAGGAGGATTAGTTGCCAGAGCTTTAGTGACACTTCATATTGAGGCAGTGGCCTCAATTTGATGAAGGGTGGAGTTCATTTTTATATAAGCTCTTACAAAGAAAAGGAAAACCACAACATACCAGAATTGTTTGTGTGTGCTTTAATAAGAATAACCTCTCTTGATTTTCTGTCCCCAACCCAGAGGTGATCTTTGAATTCTAGTCTATTCATAAAAGTGCTAAAACAGAATTTATGGGGTTACTGCCCTGAGCAGAAATAACCACACCCTAATTCCCACGGACTGCCTTTTCCTCTCCTCCATTTCTCCCGGTATTGGGATCTTGCAAGGAAATGACAGCCTCCTTCAATATCCTTGAATACTTCACCTGAAGAACTGGACCAACTGCCAGGACAACTGCACAGCGACAGCTCTCCTTCAAGTCTCAGGAATCCTTGGCTGGATTCTAGAACTGTCATGCAGCAGAATTACGTGCAAGTCTTCAGTCTGAATTGCATCAACTGATCTTATGGCAGTCACTGACTTGACTGCATTCTCTTTGTTGTACTTGGTCAGGGGACCTTAAAAGCAGACTAAGTTGACAACATTTGTTTTAAAAAAAAATTGCCTCCGGGTATGGGCAGAATTTTTTCCTTGGGTGAACTAATCTGTACCCAGCCCACACAGCTAGATTATAGAAACCTCACCAACTTTGTTCGTTCTAATGGGTGATGGAACCATAGAATACTTTGATGGAACATTTTCACACAAGGTATTCTTATTCTCACTTCAAAATAGCACTAGCTAGTTTTCAAGCAGCCCAGAGCTGGACTATCTGAATTTTTTAAAAAGGAGAAGAACTTGACTGATTTGAGAACCTAAATCGAGGAAAATGACATCATTTGATTTCAGCATAATTTCAAAATAACTAACTAGCTCCAAAAATAAACATGTATATGCATCTGTAGTTAACAAACTCTTGAGAATTTCCTCTGAAATCCCTGAGAAGAAAAGATTTCTGCATGTGAGGGTGAGGTTGGTGATGGCTGAGTTTGTCTGACATACCTCTGTTTTCTGTTAACCTAATTTTCTGATTGTACGTGCCATGTTGAACCATAAATTATCTGGGTTTGTACAATGTGGTTGGCTACTTCGTGGCTCAGGTTACTTCCACTGTTTCCATTCTCAAAACCCTCAAAAGGAGTTCAATTAGTATTTCTCAATCTTGGCAACTTTCGATTGCCTGTGTGGACTTCCACTCCCAGAATTCCCCAGCCAGCCTAGCCGCTACTGAAAATTCTGGGAGTTAGAATCTACACATCTAGAAATTGCTCAGGTTGAGAAACAGATGGTCTATAATAGTTTCACTTCTATAGACCTCAAAATATGGACAACAAACAAAACATCAAAAAAGTTTAATTAGGGTCTTGCTCTGAGCAGTGATAGGTTTTGAAATAATAAACACTCAGCCTACTTCCATAGTAAAGTATTTTTTTTAAAAAAGCTTGCATCTAACCATAGCTTCGTTGCATTCATTTGGCATTTATATGCAACCCCCTGCCTGCCTCCTAACCCCAAGTGGCTGTTATGAGGGAGAGCCAAAAAACTCTCAAGTTACGCTTCTTCTCGAAATACCTCCTAAATCAGGAAATGTAGGTGACTACCCACAGGCTCCACAGAGCCGCAGCATTTTTTTTTTTTTTAAAAAGGTGAATTTTACCATCTTTTCAAAATCCTCATAGCTGAACCCAAAATAAATCAGCTCTGCTCATGAACATAATAGACCTCATGGAATTACAGAAGCCTGGAGTTGTTTTCAAACAACTACAGAATCTACCCTGAGAACCTTCCTTTTGCTGCGGGACCACAGATAACAACTATTGGGAGCTGAATAAAAGCAGATCACAGAGCTACTGCATTTTGGTAAAAACAAAACAAAACACCTGATAGCCAGAAATTGAAGAAAATAGCAAGCCATCTTTCCAAATAGCAAGATGAAGAAGGTGGAAGGAGATATGTATTGGAATTAGACTAAGTTGGAATTCAGAAAAGGAGGCAAAGAAGTAATGTTCCTTCTTGCAGTTAAAAACTGAGCTCTCTGGGGGAGAGTCAATGCTTATTTTCAGTCTGTATGTGAATTAATTTATATCACACTGTTAAACGCCAGTTACCTTGTTCCGTAAAAACTGAATTACTGTACAGATAAGTGCAGACTTTCTTGAAAGGTTCATCACAGAGATGATGAGTACCTGTATATACAACATACATAGAAATCAGTCCAAATGTGACATCTGCCACTTATACAGCCATATGATTTCCTTTTAATCAATGCCATGGAATATTTTCTATGGATCCAGCAACGTCTGAAAGAGGAGGTGGGGTCAAATCAACAAGCTAACAGACATACCATGTTTCCCCCAAAATAGAAGCCCCACCCCCAAAATAAGCTCCAGTTAATATTGTTAGCCAGACAGATGCATTTAGTAATGTATTTCCCCAAAAGTAAGGCTTAACCAGAAAATAAGCCCTAATGTGTCTTTTGGAGCAAAAATTAATATAAGACCCGGTCTTATTTTTGGAGAAACACATCCTGCCCATTTTGGTCTGCACTATGCAGTCACACTCCCCATCTTGCAAACTTTCACCTCCCCAGTTGTCAGGTGTGAGAGATCAGACCCAGATGTGAAGGTTCAATTAAACTGATTTATTGCTAAAAGCCTATGCACAGGCTTCTCAACATAGCTGTACATTGTTGCCAAATATTCAGGATTCAGGAATAAAAAAGTAACTCCTGCTTACAGTATGTCTGGAATGTCTATTTACATATCAATTAGCACTGTGTTTATCCAACATACTGAGTTATACTAGTATTTTTGACTAGTGTGTTGTGTGAACCCAATCTCTAGCACTGTTCTTCTTCAATATTAACCTATGTGGATTCATGTAACCCATGGCCTATGCCAGGCTTGCTCAACTTGTAGAGATGGGTAGTTAAGAAATATGACAAATAAATAAATACATACATACATACATACATACATACATACATACATAAAGAGTCCCATTGATAAATTTAAAATTATTGTAGACTGCAAAGGAATACCTGGCCTGATGACCAGCTGTTTGGCACTAGCAATGACACACTGCAACTGGTGGCATCAATGAGGCCTGGAGATACTGGAGACTGTATATTTACTGTTAGTTATATATACACAAGGGAATAAAGTTGAGATGCTCAAAGCCAGGATTTTGCAAGAAAATTGATTGCAATTACTGCATCCAAATATTGTCTTGCTTTCATAAGCAAGAGGGAAAGAGTCGCTATGAGAATAATAATGAACATTCAGGGGGCTTAGGAATATCTTTTTTTTAAGCTATTGGCCATGTTGACTAATCTAAAGCATACAGAGGACCTCACTTTTACCTGTTCTTGTTTTTGATCTCAAAAGATTCCCTCTGCCATTAGATCGAATTGACCTTACTAGTGCTTTTTTTATAAGAAAAAAGGTGCCTGAACTCAGCCCCGCCCCCCGCCGCCCCCCGCCCCCCGCCCCCCCCCCGCCCCCCCCACACACCCCGACCATTTTTTGATCGGCAACCTTTCACTCCCCTCCCAAGCCGGACTGCCATGCTAAACTGGATGGGATGGAGGGGGGGGGGGGGTAGGCCTGGTTCCCATCCGCCCTTTCGGAGCCGGGGAGGGGGGAGTGACGGTGAACGGCTCTGCTGCCGCTGTAGGGGCTTTCTTTAAGCTTCACCCCGCAGATCACCTGCCCAGGTGCAGTCGCCACCACCTTGTCCTCTGCTAACTCTTCCCTGGCTTGCGCCGCGACCGGACAGCACAAGCCTCCCCACCGCCTCTCTCCGAAAACGGAGAAGGCAGAGGCTCTGCGCAGGGATGCAGAGCAGAGAACGGCACTTTGCTTGCTGCCCTGCATTGCCCCACATCTCCCTTCTGGAAACAGCAGCCCCGTTTCCTGCCGCTTCTCCTCCCGGCGCAGCTCCTCCCTCTTCCCGAAAGCATTTCTTTGCTAACCTGCTTTCCAGCTCTGGCATGTTTCTCTTCTGCTGCAGGGAAATCCTTGCGAGATTTTTTTCTTTTTTTTCATGAGAAGTTGGAAGGTCTGATTGAACTTTTTTCAGCCCCACAAACTCCGTCGAAAAAAGGTGCGCGAACGCCGTTCCAGTGCATTCTATGACAAAAAAAAAAAAAAGCACTGGGCCGTACCTGATTATTTCATTTTTGGTATTAGCCAAGCTGTTTGGATTTCAAAAATAGTCTCTCCCACCAGAAGAATCAAGAAGACTATCTACCAGTACTTCAGAGACATTATCTGAGGACTAACCGCTAATTATGCACTCCCAGAGAAACTGTTCTTATTAATATGGAAAGTTTTCTTTACCAAAAACTGAAGCTATTTACTTTATTGGGGTCCAGGACAACTAGGCTTTGGTGGAGCAGTGGGTTAACGCCTCCTTAAGTAACACCAGCTGCCTGCAATTAGTGCAGGTTCGCATCCCACCAGGCTCAAGGTTGACTCAGCCTTCCATCCTTCTGAGGTAGGTAAAATGAGGACCCAGATTGTTGGGGGCAATAAGCTGATTTTGTAATAATGCCATGGGGGGGGGGGCGAAAGCCCTAATAAGCAGGCATATACATAGAATGAAAGCTATTGCTAAGCACATTGATTGTGCTTAGATTGTAAGCTGCCCTGAGTCTTCGGAGAAGGGTGGGATATAAATGCAATTTAAAAAAAAAACCTCACATGGCCAGCTCAGTGCAGCCAACTCTCCACTGCCAAGTTGTCTCTTCCAACTCACTGCTGCCAAAGTCAATACAGGACAACTCCACACAGCCAACTCACCCTGGGTGGCCAGAGGGAGAGCTAGGCGGATGGGCAAGCAAGTGGGTGACTGAGTCGGTGGGCAAAGTGCATAGCAGCGATGGTCAGGGGCTTCTCACTGGAGGAAATATATATGTATACAGAATGAAGCAAAATATTTTAATTTCAGATATATTGAAGGATATTTTTGAACAATGGACTCAGAAGTTAATTCTAAGAGTGTCTCCTTGTATAGAAAGCCTGTTTTGATGTTATGAATGAGAAACACGTTTTAACAGACAAGTCTGAAAGTGAATTTAAAAGTTACACACAAGAATGAAATGGAGAAAGACGCTACACTGGACATGCAAAAGACATTGAATGATATTTTAACAATTAAAAGGAATGTGGAAATAACAAATCAAAAGAGTGACCTGGACAACTTTCTTGTATTGGATTTAACAAACAAGACTTATTAAAGTTTTGAAGAATTTTGTAAGAAGGGATAAAGAAAAAATGAAAAGAAACCAATTTTTGGGAAATTATTTGAAGAAACTAAAGATTAAAATAGTTAAACCAACTTTATATTCCTTACTATTACTTTTATTTAATTAAGGTTAAAATAGATACATTAACTTTGGACTTTTGATGATCAGGACTGAACAATGAGGCTTTAAAGATCAGTTTATAGGAAAAGTGATATGGGAGAAGAGATCATTGGTTGCATTTTAAGAGAAGATGATGTTAAAATTGTTCATATTTGTTGGGATGAAAGGGGAAATCATTTCTCTATATATTTCTTTACTATTTTCTTTTCTTTCTGTTCTATTTTTCTTTGTTTTATATAACAACAATAACAATAATGTTGAAAGGGACCTTAGAGTTCATCTAGTTCAATCCCCTGCTCAGGCAGAAAACCCCATACCATTTCAGACATATGGCTGTCCAGTCTCTTCTTAAAAACTTCCAGTGTTGGAGCATTCACAGCTTCTACAGGCAGGTTGTTCCACTGATTAATTGTTCTAACTGTCAGGAAATTTCTCCTTAGTTCTAGGTTGCTTCTCTCTTTGGTTAGTTTCCATCCATTGCTTGTTATCCTGCCTTCAGGAATTTTGGAGAATAGTTTGACTCCCTCTTCTTTGTGGAAGCCTATGAGATATTGGAACACTGCTATCATGTCACCCCTCACCTTTCTC
Organism: Daboia siamensis; assembly: GCA_024449315.1. Classification (NCBI taxonomy): domain Eukaryota; kingdom Metazoa; phylum Chordata; class Lepidosauria; order Squamata; family Viperidae; genus Daboia; species Daboia siamensis. Next base: position 25,978 of record JAKJMR010018399.1, on the reverse strand, counting down.
TTCATTAAATTAGACATACCCAATTCCAGCAACCGTTCTTTATATGTTTTAGCCTCCTGTCCCCTAATCATCTTTGATGCTCCTCTCTGTGCTCTTTCTAGAGTCTCAACATCTTTTTTACATCGTGGTGACCAAAACAGGATGGAATATTCCAAGAGTGGCCTTACCAAGGCATTGTAAAGTGGTATTAACACTTCACGTGATCTTGATTTTATCCTTGTTAATACAGCCTAGCACTGTGTTGGCTTTTTTGGCAACTGCAGCAAACTGCTGGCTCATATTTAAATGATCGTCCACTAGGACTTCGAGATCCCTTTCACAGTTACTACTATTGAGCAAGGTACCACCTATACTATAGTTGTGCATTTGGTTTTTCTTACTTTTTTCATCACTGAATTTCATTTTGTTAGATAGCACCCAATGTTCAAGTCTGTCAAGATCCTTCTGTATCTTAAGCCTATCTTCTGAGTGTTGGCTATTCCTGCCAGCTTGGGATCATCTGCAAATTTGATGAGTTCCCCATCTATCCCCTCATCCAAATTATTGATGAAGATGTTGAAGAGCACTGGGCCCAGAACAGAGCCCCACTACACACTTCGCTCCATGTAGATGCAGTTCCATTGAGGACCACGTGCTGAGGTCAGTCAGTCAGCTGGCTACAAATTCATCTGGTGGTGATGCTGTCTAACCCACATTTTTCTATCTTATCAAGTAGTAGGTTGTGATCTACTTTTTCAAATTCCTTACTGAAGTCCAAGTAAATTATATCCACAGCATTCCTCTGGCCCACTAATTTTGTCACTTGGTCAAAGGATGCAATAAGATTTGTCTGGCATGGTGTTTTTTTTTTTTATTTTAATTCCATTTATATCCCGCCCTTCTCCAAAGACTCAGGGCGGCTTACAAGCTTAGCAGTAGCCTTCATTCTATATATATGCCTGCTTGTTAGGGCTTTCACACACACCCCAAGCGGCATTATTACAAAGTCAGCTTATTGCCCCCAACAATCTGGGTCCTCATTTTACCTACCTCGGAAGGATGGAAGGCTGAGTCAACCTTGAGCCTGGTGGGATGCGAACCTGCACTAATTGCAGGCAGCTGGTGTTACTTAAGGAGGCATTAGCCCACTGCTCCACCAAGGCTCTTTTTGACAAACCCATGTTGACTTTTAGTAATGACCTTGTTTGCCTCTAGGTGTTCGCTGATTTGTTGTTTGATTATCTTTTCCGGAATCTTCCCAGGTATTGAAGTCAGGCTGATAGGTCTTTAGTTTCCTGGATCCATTTTTTCCCCTTTTTTTGAAGATGGGAGCTACATCAGCTCCTTTCCAGTCCTCTGGTAGTTCCCCAGTGCTCCAGGATCTTTGAAAGATATAGTTCAGTGATTCTGAGATCACATCTGCCAGTTCCTTCAGAACCTTGGGGTGTAATCCATCTGGTCCTAATGATTTGAAGTCGTCTAGGTTAGACAGATGCTCACTTATCATTTTCTTGCCTATCTTAATTTGTGTTTCTAATCTGTTTTTTATGGTAATGTTTTTGATAGGTTGAACTGCTTTGTATTCTTTCTATTTTTTAGTTTTTATTAGTTTTTATCTGTTTTAGTTGTAATTTTTAATAAAATTTCTATTACAAAAGAAAATTATATGGCAAGGTTTGTTGCAGGACTGCTGATATAATACCTGCAGACTAATGCTAAGATCTAGTATCAGATTAATATACTTAATTTAATTAATTTTAATTTATTAGATTTATATACCGCCCTTTCCCGAAGGACTCAGGGCGGTTTACAGGGCATTTTAAAATCACACCAAAACAAAATACAAAAGTTAAAAAACAATTAAAAAGATTAAATTATCCCTGAAAATAAAACCCCAGTTAAAATTCTCAGCCTGGGCCAGAGAGCTCAAAGAGCCAAGTCTTCAGGTCCCGGCGGAATGAACGCAGGTCAGGGGCAGTCCTGAGCTCCACGGGCAGCTGGTTCCAAAGGGCAGGCGCACCCACAGAGAAGGCCCTTCCCCTGGGTGTTATCCGCCGGCAATCTTACCGCCGGCACCCTGAAAAGACCCTCCCTGTGCGAGCGCATTGGACGAAGGGAACTTGATGCTGGCAGCAGGTGTTCCCTCAAATATCCCGGACCCAAACCATTCAGGGCTTTATAGGTCATCACCAGCACCTTGAATCAAACAACAAATAGAGGGACAGAAACAGAAAGGGCAGGGGGGAAGGTGACTAATGGAAAATACATGTCTGTTACTACTGTAGTGAAAGCCAAAGTTAGCGGGAGGCCAATTTGTGTTTGTCCTTCCCTGTTTCAATCAGAAGCAATTGTGCTGCAAAGCTGTATAAATCAGAGTGGAATCTGGCTGCATCTCATGGAAATCCATCCTGCTACTTTTAAATGTACTTTTACAAAATAGGAAATTGTTTCTCACAACCACAAGAAGAACTTGGTCCTTCAGTATATAATTCAGAAGTTACCAAATTGTTGGCTGATATTCAGCTTGGATAAAAGGATTTTGCTTTTTCTAGAGAAAGCCAAATAGGAGGACCATGGTATTTACTCCAACAGAGTTTATTTGTTCATTTATCTATCCACTTTTTACTCACTACCACTAAGAAACAATACCTCTGAACATTAGTCCCTCTGACCTCCTAAAAGCAGGGAATAATTAGTTGCTTTTCCTAGCACAATTATAATGATCAGGCTGACTTCTGTAGGGAAATAAGAGTCCTGTAGGTAGCCTGCCATCAAGCCATAAAGGGATTTGTAGATTAACACCAACATTTTAAATTGCTCCAGGAAGCTAATAGCACAGGACTCACAATATAGGTGTCATATGTTTCCAGTGACTATTCCCAGCAGATGTACAGCTTCTAGGAGGGCATTGTACAAGGACAGCTGTGGCAGGCAAAAACCAGAATGAGACTGAATATAATTTCAAAAGCTCTAGCTCACTTCATTAAATGTGTGGATTGTTTTAAACTGATACAACATTTGAAACACTTCCATTCCCCCCCCCCCCAAATCCTGCATTAGTTTAACTCAGTGTTTATCAACTTTGGCAGCTTGACAGAATGTAGACTTCAGCTCCCAGAATTCCCTAGCACTTCAACTCCCAGAATTCCCACACACCTTCAACCTCCCAACAAGGTTGAAAAATACAGAGTTAACCACATCATGCATTGGGAAAAATAAGCTATGGGCTCACGAAACTTCCAATTTCCTACATATTCCTGACTTTTTCAAAAAGGTTACCTTTGGACAAGGTGTGAAAAGATCCAGCTGGTTTGATAAAATAACTTGATTTAAGTACTTTAAAGAAAACCAATGTGGAGATAATGGAAAAGCCATCTCTTAGGAGCAACTGACTCTTGTTTTGCCGACTCCCAAGTTATGCTCCATTTCTGAGGTTGTAGATTTAATCAGCAAATCAGAAATTCATCTTCCCAATCACCCTAAAGTTGAATGACAAGATAGATAGATAGATAGTTGTTTTAACCAGTAATTGGTACAAGCAATCTCTTGTTCGCTGTAGAATCTGTAGCACATGAATACCAGGGCCCTTAAATCAGAGATTAGAAACTTTTCCCCAATGTTTAGCCAAAATCTGTTTCCCAGCCACTTCCACTTCATGAGTCTTCTCCTGTACACCAGAAGAATCATAGAGAAGCTGCCTTTAAACTCCTAAAAATAGGAAGTTGCGGGATCTTTCAGTGCATGAAGAACCACTGAAGCCAAGCAAGAATAATCATCAGTAGATGTTCAGGAGTTAGAAGAATGTTAGTACTAATGTAGTATCTAAAACGACAATGGCTGAGAGCTATACAAATCATACATGCACACTGGTTGTTGTGGTTGCTTTGCCTATGTGACATCAGAGGACTGAATGGTACATAATACTGATTTTCTTCAATCTCTAGAATAATAGAATAACAGAGTTGGAAGGGACCTTGGAGGTCTTCTAGTGACCAACCCGCTGCTCGAGCAAGAGACCCTATACCATTTCATCTATATACTGTACAAGACAGTACAGATTGTTTCTCCTTGACTAGTTTTGCTCAATGGAGCTGCCATAGCATTATGGCAAAGATGGGCAACTTTGATAGAGGTAGAGGGTTTCCTCCCTTCCCTCTCAGGTTGGCACAAACATGTCCTGCCAAAGTCTTTTCTGCTATGAACTCATGACCTTGGCTTCATCCTCTCCTTGACCATACCTGAAGCAGTCTTAAGTTGTTCTTACAATAGGTATACTAGGGTCAGAATAGATCTTCCTCTTTCTCCCAACACAGATGGGGCAGTCAGGTGATGCCAAAGGTTGGAATTAGCCTGGCACTTGTTAGTCACTTCAGGCTGATATGAGCATCTGCCTTCCTTTCAGTTTTCCATTTTTTGTTTTCCATGAGAATTTTTTTTGGGCAGCAGGACAATCTGGTTCTTTCTAACCCCTGGTTATTCCTCTGTATCTTCCATGTTTTTGAGACTATATCTATCTCAGAGACCTTGATCAACCTGAATAGCAGTTGATCCATGGTGCCATCAGAAGGATCTATGTGGCAGAGAGGGAGAAAGATAGCTGGCTTGTTCGCCATTGCTTTGTGATGCAATTCTCCCAGTGCTGATCAGCTGGTGCTCAGACCATTTTTGAACATCGCTAGAGCCCTTTTCTGAAATAACACCTGTGTCCAAAAGGAATCCAAAAATCAGTGGACATCTGCTGATAGTCAATCTTTCTTTGAATGCACCTGTGATTCACACTTGTATAAAACCCAAGGATTCTGACGCATAAGCAAGCTTGCTTTTCTAGTCATCTGTCAAAATTTGCCTTCTCTCCAGATCTAGTTCAAGTCCAAAGTAAGCCAACTGAGAGATGCATGTTTTGCCACTAGCTGCTGACAATTGATTGAGGTGAGGAGAAGAGCTAAGGGAATCCATCAGTCCTTTCCCTTAATGTGTGCTGTACATCATAAATGAGAGCACCATTTGCAGGCGGTATGCCTGTGGCAGGATAGAGGTTGCAGGATGGTGGCGGGGCGGGGGGGGGGAGAGGAGAGGAGGTTGCAAATTTTCTGGCAGTGTAGTTTTCTGTCATTTCAAGAAGGAGAGCACCTGAGGGAGGGCCCTATGCTACCTTTTAAATCAGCAGGGTAGAGATGTGTAAGCCGAAAGAGTATTACAGCAGCAAGCTCTTAGCAATGTAAGCTTGAAACTGACATGAGCTTCTTGTTTCAGATTTAACAGAGCTGTGGCTAGAACTGTTCTTAGAAAAAACCAATTGAGTCAATCATCTTTCTAAGTGACTTCAAGGTGAGTTGAAGGGACCCTGTTTGGAAAGAACAGTCCAGTCTGAATTTTGACCTATGTAAGCCAAATTTTACTGATAATGTCTTTCTCTCTCTCTCTCCCCCCCCCCTCTCTTTCTGTAGCATCTTCTCCATTATTTCACTCGATAGAAAGCAACAAACGGAGTTGTATCTTTTCTTTATTCAAGAAGAGAGATTCACATATAACTTCTTTATTTATGGTGAGAATTTGCACATCACGCTTATCTTCACACAGTTAATGTTAAAATCTAGGTGTTTGGATAAACTGATACCTTAATGTTTCAGTGATTTAATTATAGCTAGAATAAAAGTGGAAAAGGTAAGTTTAATATGAAATATCACACTGAGATACAAAGTTGGTAAGGAAACTAGTGGGATTTTATTTTCACGCAAATGTATCCTTCTCTTAAATGATCTTCAAAGCCTTTAACCATTTTTTTTTCTAAACAAATTCAATTTGCCTCTTGATTGTTAAATTCTACAGCCATTGTTCCTGGGTTTAAAATAATCTCAGGCTGTAATTTCAGATGATGTGGATATGATGCAAAGTTTTAGAAGAAAAGAAGCAGTGGTGATTAAATTTATTCTTTTCTGTATTTGAAGGAAAAAGAAGCCAGGAAAAGCTACGTTGACCTAAGGCAGTTCAAACCTTTTCCTAAGTTCCTATTCACTTTACTATGTGATAAATGTGCACTTGAAATTCAGCTATGAAAGACAAAATATCTTCTCAATTGATTACACCCTTGCTATTGATTTCTGTCTGATCTGATAATAGAATATGATAGCAGGAGTATCACATGCAACTGCTGGACAGTGTAAGGACCATCCTTGTGGCAAGCAACACAACCCTTCCACAACCCAAGAATTTTTATACGATGTACCACTGGTATTTAACATCTGATAAACTGTCAAAGATGTGCAAAAATAATTCAAATGTATGTTGGAAATGTAAATTGAAAGAAGGAACTTTTTGCCATCTTTGGTGAACTTGTGACAAAGTAAAGAAATTCTGGGGTAGGAGTCATATTTTAATGCAGAAGATTCTTAAAGTGAATATAAAAATAAAACCACATATGTTTAGGCTTAATGGACAAAGATCTTGAAAAGAAATCTGGAACTTTGCTCTTATATATTGTTGACAGCAGCAAGAATGCTTATGTAAAAAAATGGAAAGATACTCTAAGTCCCACAATGGATGAATGGCTGGAAAAATTGATGGAACTAGCAGAGATGGCAAAATCGACAGTTTTCATCAAAGAAAAGAATGCACCATATTTCATTTCTGCTTGGAAACCACTTCTTAATTTTGTGTTTGAGATGGAGAAAAAAACGAAACTTTGACTTTTGGTTTTGCTGATTAGATAAATTTTTATAGAAATAGCTAGTACACATAAAAATAAAAACACGAGGCTGTAATGTCACTATCTTCTTCTACTGTGCTAAAAAGAATTAGAAATCAATGCTTTTCTTTTCTTTTTTCCTCTTTACCCTCTACTTCTTTCTCTTCCTTTTTCCTTCCTCATTTTCCCACTATTTTCACTTCCTTCTGTATTTTATTTCTTGGTAAACTTAATAAAATTATTATTACTATATGATTTCTTAGTGAAAAAAGCTTCCAAAGTGAAATACTGCACTTGTGTCATAAAATTAGTATTAACAATAACACTGTTAATTGGGTAACAGGAAATCCCAAGTATGTGGATCTATGGCTTAATTTCTAGAAGCACAGACGATATTTGTTTGAATTTTAGAAACATAGGAAATAGCCTTTAACAGAGCCCTGTCATTGCTACCCTGTTGATAACTGTTCTCCAGGGCTGAAGAGAGCGGACTCAAGTTGAGATCATGACCATTCAAAGGCAACCATTCAACTATTATCTTTCTCCGGAATGAAATAGCAACTCTTGGGAAGAATTTCCAGAAGACATAATAGTTGCCAATTAAGCATTGATGACATGGGGAGAGAGAGACGGGGACTTCAGTGATTCACTAGTGATGCCCATTTTTTTTCCCCTGCAGTGTTTATAATGCATTTATGTAGGCTAGATTCATAAACCATGCAAAACCAAAACCTGGATTAATCGTTGCTTTGTTTACATTTAAGCCTATGCATTTCAAGAAAGATTGTTCTTAGCAACCAGCCTCTCAAATCTTTAAGGCTGTCTGTATAATAGAGAGGCATTTACATTTCATGACATAATAGCATAAATTACTCAAATGTTTATGTCAGTCAAAAATGCAACTTAAACCAATTAAATGATTGTCATCTGGATTTCTGGAGAAAAAGACTAATCTTAGTTGTCTGATTATGATTTAATACACCATAGTATTTGTTATAAAAGGACTGTATATTTGTATTTTTATATTAAATTAAAGTGTATTTTCCCCTTCATGGATTACTGCATTGTCGTGGTGAAGGGGTTTGCGTAATTCAATGGAACTATGAGCTATGCCGTGCAGGGCCACCCAAGACGGACAGATCATAGCAGAGAGTTCTGACAAAACACGATCCACTGGAGAAGGAAATGGCAACCCACTCCAGTATCTTTGCCATGAAAACCCCATGGACAGTACCAAAAGGCAAAAAAGATATGATGCTGGAAGATGAGCCCCTCCGGTCGGAAGAACTATTACTAGTAGCGCCAGAAAGAATGAACCGACTGGGCCAAAGCCGAAAGGACGCTCAGCTGTGGATGTATCTGGTGGTGAAAGGAAGGTCCAATGCTGTAAAGATTTTTTTCTCTATAGGAACCTGGAATGTAAGATCCATGAATCAAGGCAAGCTGGACGTGGTCAGACAAGAGATGATAAGACTGAACATCGACATCTTAGGAATCAGCGAACTAAAATGGACAGGAATGGGTGCATTTAATTCAGATGACCATCAGATATACTACTGTGGGCAAGATTCCCTCAGAAGAAATGGAGTAGCCTTCATAGTCAATAAAAGAGTAGGAAAAGCAATACTGGGATACAATCCCCAAAATGACAGAATGATTTCAGTTCGAATCCAAGGCAAACCATTCAATATCACAGTAGTCCAGCCCCTACCGGTGCTGAAGAGGATGAAATTGACCGGTTCTATGAAGCCCTACAGCACCTTATAGAACTAACACCAAAAAATGATATCCTTATCATCATGGGGGATTGGAATGCTAAAGTAGGAAGCCAAAAGATAAGCAGAATAACAGGCAAGTTTGGCCTTGGAGTACAAAATGAAGCAGAACACAGGCTGATAGAATTTTGTCAAGACAATACGATGGTCATAGCAAACACTCTTTTCCAACCACTCAAGAGACGGCTCTGCACATGGACATCACCAGACGGTCAACACAGAAATCAGATTGACTATGTGCTCTGCAGCCAAAGATGGAAAAGCTCTATACAGTCAGTAAAAACAAGACCAGGAGCTGACTGTGGCTTAGACCATGAGCTGCTCTTTGCAAAGTTTAGGCTTGAGCTGAAAAAAGTAGGGGAAGGCACTAGGCCACTCAGGTATGAATTAAATCATATCTCTGTTGAATATACAGTAGAGATGACAAATAGATTTAAGGAATTAGATCTGATAGACAGTGCCTGAAGAACTATAGACAGAGGTTAGCAACATTGTACAAGAGGTAGCAACTAAAACCATCCCAAACAAAAAGAAATGCAAGAAAGGAAAAATGGCTGTCTGAGGAAGCTTTTCAAATAGTTGAGGAAAGGAGGGAAGCAAAAGGCAAGGGAGAAAAAGAAAGATACACCCAATTGAATGCAGAATTCCAGAGAATAGCTAGAAGAGATAAGAATGCCTTCTTAAATGAACAGTGCAAAGAAACAGAAGAAAACAATAGAATAGGGAGGACCAGAGATCTCTTCAAGAAAATTGGAGAGATGAAGGGAATGTTTCATGCAAAAATGGGCATGAAAAAGGACCAAAATGGCAGGGACCTAATAGAGGCAGAAGAGATTAAGAAGAGGTGGCAAAATTACACAGAAGAACTATATGAGCTTAACGTCCCTGATAACCATGATGAGGGGGTCATTGACCTCAAGCCAAACATCCTAGAATGTGAAGTGAAGTGGACCTTAGAAAAACTGAGCAACAACAAAGCTAGTGGAGGTGACAGTATTCCAGCTGAGCTATTCAAAATTTTAAAAGACGATGCAGTAAAAGTGCTACACTCAATTTGCCAGCAAATTTGGAAAACTCAACAGTGGCCACAGGATTGGAAAAGATCAGTTTACATTCCAATTCCAAAGAAAGGCAGTGCCAAAGAATGTTCAAACTATCACACCATTGCACTTATTTCACATGCTAGTAAAGTTATGCTTAAAATCCTACAAGCTAGACTTCAGCAGTATGTGGATCGAGAACTACCAGAAGTACAGGCAGGATTTCGAAGAGTCAGAGGAACTAGAGATCAAATTGCTAACATACGCTGGATCATGGAGAAAGCTAGAGAGTTCCAGAAAAACATCTGTTTCATTGACTATGCTAAAGCCTTTGATTGTGTGGATCATAACAAACTCTGGCAAGTTCTTAAAGAGATGGGAGTACCAGACCATCTTATTTGTCTCTTGAGAAACCTATATGTGGGTCAAGAAGCAACAGTGAGAACTGGACACGGAACCACTGATTGGTTCAAAATTGGGAAAGGAGTCCGGCAAGGCTGTATACTGTCACCCTGCCTATTTAACTTATATGCAGAGCACATCATGAGAAAGGCAGGGCTAGATGAATCAAAAGTTGGAATTAAGATTGCTGGGAGAAATATCAACAACCTAAGATATGCAGATGATACCACTCTAATGGCAGAAAGTGAAGAAGAACTAAAGAGCTTCTTGTTGCGGGTGAAGAAGGAGAGTGCAAAGTTGGGTTGAAACTTAACATTAAGAAAACCAAGATCATGGCATCCGGCCCTCTCAATTCCTGGCAAATAGATGGGGAAGAAATGAAGGTAGTGACAGATTTTATTTTCCTGGGCTCCAAGATCACCGCAGATGGGGACTGTAGCCAAGAAATTAAAAGACACTTGCTCCTGGGGAGGAAAGCAATGGCAAATGTAGACAGCACACTAAAAAGCAGAGACATCAATCACCCTGTCAACAAAAGTGCGTATAGTCAAGGCTATGGTCTTCCCAGTTGCAATGTATGGCAGTGAAAGCTGGACCATAAGAAAGGCTGAGCACCAAAGAATTGAGGCCTTTGAACTATGGTGCTGGAGAAGACTCCTGTGAGTCCCTTGGACTGCAAGGTGATCAAACCAGTCAGTCCTAGAGGAGATCAACCCTGACTGCTCTTTAGAAGGCTAGATCCTGAAGTTGAAACTCAAATACTTCGGCCACCTAATGAGAAGGAAGGAGTCAATGGAGAAGAGCCTAATGTTGGGAAAGATTGAGGGCAATAGAAGAAGGGGACGACAGAGAATGAGGTGGCTGGATGGAGTAACTGAAGCAGTAGGTGTGAGCTGAAATGGACTCCAGAAGATGGTAGAGGACAGGAAGGCCTGGAGGAACATTGTCCATAGGGTCGCGATGGGTCGGACACGATTTCGCAGCTAACAAGAACAAAAAAGTGAATTTTATCACTAAAATTAGCACAATTTGAGATATGTGCCTTTCCAGTAAACTCTGACAATTTAATTGACATACAAAAAGGTAGTCTTTTTGCAAGTGAATATCCAATAAGGCTAAGACTGAGAATTTGGCTTATGACCTCAAATGAGGAAGTGTTTTCGCTAGGTTGTCTAGTACAGGGGTCCCCAACCCGCAGTCCGTGGACCAGTACTGGGCTGCAGAATGCCAGCAACCAGTTCGCACAAACAAGCAAAGCCCCATCCGCAAGATGCAGGCAGCACACAAAACCATGCCCCCTCCGGTCTGCGGAAAAACCTCTCTCCACGGAACTGGTCCTTGGTGCCCAAAAGGTTGGGGACCTCTGGTCTAGTGCTCTTGACCATATGCCATCAGGTCAGTGTTGACTCTTAGCAACCACCCTGGCAGACCTTCTTCAGGATGACCTGTTCCAAAGCCTGACCCTTCCAAACAGTGCAACCAACATTGCTGTAGTCGTCCATCTACTGTGCTTCTGGCTGTCCTCTTATTTTCTTTCTTACCCAATATTATGGTTTTCCTAAGGGAGCTAGGTTTTTGCACAATGTGCCCAAAATCTGGTAAGTTGGGCCTGGTCATTTGTTCTTGTAGTGAAAACTCTGGATTGATATGATCTATTTCTTTGTTTTCATGGTTAACCATAGCATTCTTCTCCAAAACTAAAGTTTAAAAATATCAAAACTCTTTCCAGGCTGCTTTTTCAGAGTTCAACTTTTGCTTCATACGCTGTCAAAATTAAAAACATTGTCTGCATGATTCTGGACTTTGTAAGTATAGATACATCGATCTTTTTTTCCCCAAAGCCTTCATTACTCTCCTATCAGTGATATATTTCTTGACTGCAGGTTCCTTTCCTCTTGATAGTTGATAGTTGATCTGAAAAGGCAGAAGCTATCCTTATACTAACAACATGCTCTGTCTGGTGATGTCCATGTAAAATAGATGTTTTATTGTTTGAAGAATATATTGGCAATAATGACATCATTGGATTTGCAGAAACCGTTAAGTCATTCTCCTACCTCATTTCAGGTTCTAGTCCAGGGGTGTCAAACTCAATTTCATGGAGAGCCGCATCAGCATTGCGGCTGCCCTCAAGGGGCTGGGTGGGTATGGCCAGGGTGGGCGTGGCCTACTGGGTGGGCATGGCTAGAGTGCGTATGGCCTACTGGGTGGGCGTGGCCAGCTCTACATCATTTGCATCAAGGGTGCCCATGGGGGCCTGGGCAGGAGTGGGACAGATCTGAGGGTCTCTGGCAGAAGGAGGGTCTCTGGGCCAGGGCCAAGGCAGTGGGGGCCATTCCCTCACTGTTTCCAGGATGACTTCGCAAGCCGGATCTGGCCCCCGGGCCTTGTGTTTGACATGTCTGTTCTAGGCCATACAGCCCAACTATACTTTTCTTCTAATATTTTCATCTTCGGTATTCCAGTCTCCAAACACATCTTGCTTGCATGTTCTGTTGACTTCAGATTAAACTCAGACATCAATTCATCAACCTTTCCTTCTGCGTCAGTGAATAGAGCATGGTTGGATAAGCATCATATTAAAGTATTGTCCATAAAGTCTATTTGCTATTATTTGATCCCTGACTACATTGAACTCAAATACTTGTTTGTTGTATCCTTCCTGACTATCAAAGCAATGCCTTCTTTGTTTTTCATGTCCTGAGTGATACTGCAAACATTATGATCTTTTGACTGCAAGTATCCAATCCCAGTTCATTTCAGCTTGCTGATGCCTAAAATATCTATATGTAATTGATTTATTTCATCTTTCGCATTCAAACTTCTGGTAGTTCTTTCTCAGTAGCATATTGAATACCATCTGACTTGAGATGTTCATCATCAAGTACCATATCATCAATCACTTCGCATTTTCTATCCACATGGCTTTCGGTAAAATTGCAGCAATGATTTACTATTGTCTTCTCCTGTGCTGTATAAAATGATGTCTTTGCTATTGTCACTAAAGTGATCATTTGCTTTCAGCATCTTGCTATATCACTGCTGCCCGATATAGGTACCTGCTTGCTTTAGCTGGGCAGTTGAGAGATGATCTTTACACCTTGGGTGACTCTGCTTGGAAGTTATACCCTTAACATACATGCCCAGTGTTCTTTATTCATCCCTCCCAAGAAACCCCCCTTCCACTGTGAGAAGACAGCACAGCAGGATAGTGTGTGTGTGTGTGTGTGTGCACGCACACCCACAGAAATTTGCTCTTACCTATCTATTATTGTGGTGAATTCTAAATTTTGTTTTTAAGTGGCTTTATTTTCTAGAAAAATATCCGATCTTGTAAAGTGACTAAAAATTGTCAAGAATGAAGTTCCACAAGAGGTAATGGATAGCAAATACCTTTGACTTTCAATCCTGCAGTATTTTATCAGAACAAGCAGCACTTGTCTTTCTCAGAGAAAGAACTCAATTCCCGTCTTCCAGTAGGCTGAGAAATGCTAAGTGTTTTTCTAACATGCCCTCTCAGAAAACATGTATTGAATCTGGGTTTCTAAAGGTAACTCTTACACATACAGCATCTATTGACTTTTCTTTAAGTCAGTCTGAAAGCAAATATACATTCTGTATTGTCTCTCTTGTATGTGGTTGAATCGACAGTCTGGGAGGAAAGTTCTATAGAAGAAGGACTGGTCTGCTTCGCTGCTAGAAAAGGAAACTTCAGTGCTATTACAGGGGAGAGTCAGAATACTGTACTGCACCTCCAATAGGGTTATGGCTCAAGAGGCAAACAGAGTTGATTTTATAACAATGCTCTGGCTTTATAGTCTAACAAATTGCTTGTTACACAGCTTCCTCCAAGTCTGATTGCCTGTTTGTCTCCATACTGTCAGCCTCAACATGCAGTTGGATATTCTGTCCCACTATCCCTAAAAAGTAAAGGTAAAGGTTCCCCCGCACATGCGTGCTAGTCATTTCCGACTCTAGGGGCTGGTGCTCATCTCCGTTTCAAAGCCGAAGAGCCAGCGCTTGTCCAAGGATGTCTCCGTGGTCATGTGGCCAGCATGACTAGACGCCAAAGGCACACGGAACGCTGTTACCTTCCCACCGGCGTGGTCCCTATTTTTCTACTTGCATTTTTACGTGCTTTTGAACTGCTAGGTTGGCAGAAGCTGGGATGAGTAACAGGCGCTCACTCTGTTACGTGGCACTCGGGATTTGACCCGCCAAACTACTGACCTTCTGATCGACAAGCTCAGCGTCCTAACCCACTGAGCCACCGCGTACATTAGTGTAAAACCAGTGCTGGGGGGGCAGGGGGGCAAGATGAAATTGCACCAGGTTACCAGTGCAAAATGTGGGTAGCTAGTCTGATAAACTGATTATTAATTATTTTAGTTTTAAAAGATTTTCACCCATTTCTGGATACTTCGCATCTCTTTCCACATGAACCTTTCTATCAATTAAGAAAATGTCTTGATGCCCTGCTTTACTTGGTAATCTGGGTGAGTGCAGAACTGAAGGCCATTCCTGGGATGGCATGCTATGCTGCTTTTGACAGTCTCTCCCTGACCCTGCTGTTTCTGAAACTACTATATCTCTGAAACTCTGTATGAGGATTGCAAACAAATAACAAGAGTTGGAAGGGACCTTCGAGGTCTTCTAGTCCACCTTCATGCTCAGATAGCAGCCTCTATACCAGGGGTGTTGAACTCAATTTTATTGAGGGCCACATCAGCATTGTGGTGCTCTCAGGGGGCTGGGTGGGCATGGCTGCAGTGGTTACAGCTGACTGAGTGGTCATGGCTGGGGTGGGCATAGCCACCTCACCGTTGCTCGATGGGGGAGATGCCTGTGGGAGCCGGGCAGGATTGGGGGAGATCCAGGGGGTCTCTGGTGGGTGGGGTGGTGGGCAGGAGGCTCATCCTGTGGGGTGAGGGGAGGGTGCCATTGCCACGGGGCAAGGCAAGGTGATGGAATCACCCTCCCTCAACCCTACTCTGTCTCCTGAACAGAGCCTGGAAAAATATAGAAACTGCCATTTGTTCAGGACAGAACCAACCAGCACAGTAAGTCACAGAGGCAAGTGAGGCAGAGTAGGGATAGGCAATGGGGGCTCCAAATGTCATGCCAGCATGGTTTTCTGCCAACTCAAGGATGGATGGAGGAAAGCTCCTAAGACAGGAAAAGATCCAGAACAGAAAAGTATGAATACCCTATGTAGAGTACTGCAAATATTTTTTAAAGTCTCCATCTTTACCAGGAATAACACAATATTACCTGTGAGGAAACTGTTGTCTCATCCCTGCTATTACTGCATCCCAGGTGCCTCATTGCAATATTCAACAAGGAAACAGGGAATGTTGTAACGGCTTACAGAAAGCACATTTACTGCCTGAAGCATCCCAACAGAAAAAGCTCTCCGTAGAGCTCCAGCATATGCAGCCATCTCAGCTCTGAGTCACAGGTTGCTGCAGTCCGTTTTGTTTGGTGCTGGTGGGGACCAGGGCAAGGAACCACATGCCAATACTCATTAGGTTACCTTGTGCTCTGGTTTTAAGTATTCCATTGACACCACATCTTTTTCCTTTTCCTTAGCAAACTAAAGAAGTATTTTATTGGCTGTTAATGTTCTCTGCTCCCACCACACTCATAAGTTCTGTTTCCACTGTGACTCACTATATTTATCAGACCATTTTTTTTCCTCCAAGAAAGACAGGATCTCAGACCATCCTAAGTGCAAAATTATTTATCCAATTTCTAAACTGCCCCATCTCGAAAAAAGAAAAAATACTGTGGATAGTGTCACAAAATTAAACAAATTAAAAACATAAAAAACAATGGTATGATATAAAAAAACACAATTGCTCTGAGGGGGGAGGGGGAGGAAACAAACAATCCTCCATGTTGCCCCAAACATACAGGAGCCCATCAGGCCCTCAAGCCCAAGACTTGAAGAAAGATCGGTGTTCTTAGTTCTCTCTTGAAAGCAGGAAGTTTGGAGACTGAGAAAATCTTGGGGAGAAGCAATATACCCTAAAAGGCAGATATTGCAATAGGGAGGATTGCTTCCTATCCCACTAGATGGCATTGCTGATGATGCCTGAAGCAAGCCAAGTTTGCCTCATGGTTATTTGTGGGGTTGCTTCTCCTGAAGGGATTTGCCCATTCTGTTAGATTAGATAGAGTAGGCCCGCTCTAGTTCCTTCCTTTAGATCAGGAGTGTCAAACTCAATTTCACTGAGGGCCGCATCAGCATTGCGGTTGCCCTCGGAGCCGGGTGGGTGTGGCCAGGGTGGGAGGGGCCTACTGGGTGGGCGTGGCCAGCTCCTCATTGTTCGCATCAAGGGTGCCTATGGGGGCCTGGGCAGTAGTGGGACAGATCTGAGGGTCTCTGACAGAAGGAGGGTCTCTGGGCCAGGGCCAAGGCAGTGGGGGCCATTCCCTCACTGTTTCCAGGATGGCTTTGTGGGCCACATGAAACCACTTCGCGGGCTGCATCCGGCCCCCGGGCCTCGTGTTTGACATGTCTGCTTTAGATGTCGCCATCTGTGGGATCTAGGAAGTATGCCCTTTCCTTAGCAGCCCCTGTCCTGTGAAACACCCTTTTTCTTGAGGTCCACCAGGCCCCCAACCTCTTAAATTTCCAGAAAGCCATGAAGAGCAGCTTCCCCCCCACACACACCCAAGCGCTGGGATAATAAGATTGGAGCCCAAGAATTATATAAATAAATGAGTATAGTTGATGGTTTGGATGCTTGGTTTTTCACATATGTGTTTATCTATGTAGCAATAAAATTTAGACTTATGTACCACTTCATAAAGGGACGCGGTAGCTCAGTGGGTTAGGACGCTGAGCTTGTCGATCAAATGGTCGGCAGTTTGGCGGGTCGAATCCCAAGTGCCGCGTAGCAGAGTGAGCGCCTGTTACTCGTCCCAGCTTCTGCCAACCTAGCAGTTCGAAAGCACGTAAAAATGTAAGTAGAAAAATAGGGACCACTACAGTGGGAAGGTAACAGCGTTCTGTGTGCCTTTGGCATCTAGTCATGCTGGCCACATGACCACAGAGACGTCCTCGGACAAGCGCTGGCTCTTCGGCTTTGAAACGGAGATGAGCACCAGCCCCTAGAGTTGGAAACGACTAGCACGCATGTGCGGGGGAACCTTTACCTTTACCTTTACCACTTCATAGTGCTTTACAGCCCTCTCTAAATGGTTTACAGAGTCGCATATTGCCCCGACAGTCTGGGTCCTCATTTTACCAACCTCAGAAGTATGGAAGGCTGAGTCAACCTTGAGCCGATCAGAATCGAACTGACAGTGAACAGTGAGTTAGCCTGGAATACTGCATTTTAACCACTGCGCCACTATAGCTCCTATGTCTATCTATCTTTCTATCTGTCAGTCTGTCTGTCTGTATATGTGTATATATATTGTATATGATTTTATTATTTTATGGTTCTTAAACAATAAACAACTGTTTTACAATTGTCCCAGAATTTTTTGTGTGTGTGTTTGTGTATGTGTGTATACTGGATGGAGGTGTTTGTATTTTGTGTGTAAGTGTATGTATGTATGTATGTATGTATGTATGTATTTTGAATGCTTCATGCATCTTTGAACTATACTACACTAAGCATTTGTAATATATTTATTATGGAAGGCATAATCTTTACAATTCCTTCAGAATCTGGTATCTTGAGGCTGGTAGGCCACTCCTTTCCATATTTACAAAGTTCAATATTTATTTAATGGCAACAACAAAAATCAGAATAGCAATTTGAAAATATGGCAACATTCTTTTTCACTGTTCAAAATCTACTAGAATGTTTTTTTATCAATGCAACAGATACATCATTTTATACAACTACAATTTACAATGCGTATATTTTTAATGACACTTTTAAGCCAAATTAAATTCTCCTAAAATGCGGCACTCGTAGAAAACAAGTGATTCTTCCTGCAATTTGTTGATCACATTAAAAAAAAAGCAACTCCAATCCTGACATGCAATAAATTATGCGCTTGCATTTTTGTAAGTTTTTCGCTGGAGGCTGAGGGACTTTCAAACTGTATTTTTCTTTAATATCCAAGAGAGATGCTATGAAAATTGTCTAAGTGCTTCCTATACTGAGCAGCCGAAGGAAAGTTGCATAAAATTTTGGCTTTCTGCCTTTTGAATAAATTAACATTTCTTAACAAATGGTTTTAGGATTCTTAAGATTGGATGAAATTGCAGGCATTGTGCCAAGAATCACTATTGTGGTAGGACAGTGATGGTGAACCTTTTAGAGGCCAAGTGCCCAAACTGCAACCCAAAACCCACTTACGTATCATCGGGTGCTGGGTGGGCGTGGCCCATTGGGTGGGCGTGGCCCATTGAGTGGGCGTGGCTGCAGTGGTAATGGCAGACTGAGTGGGACTAAAATGTTTAATCAATTCCAACTTTGCAAGATCTTTTTTTTCCCGTGAGAAGTTGAAATTGATTGATTGATTGAACCTTTTTTTTTTTTTGCACATGGCGGCAGAGGCCTAAAACAAAAAGGTTTTATAAAACCCAGCTAAAGGCCTGGGACTGGGGCAACGGCGCACGTGCCCATAAAGAGGGCTCTGCGTGCCACCTGTGGCATGCGTACCATAGGTTTGCCACCAAGGTGGTAGGATTTTCTTGAATGCTCCCTCGTAATATTTAATATTGTACTCCAAAATTTCAAAGAAGTCAAAATAGTCAGTTCTGGAGTGATATGTTGATTGCCTGACTTAGAGAAATCTATACTCCAACTTATTTTTTTGATATTATTTTCCTTCGAAAGTCCACTTTTCTATTGCTGATATATGGAATCATGGTTTCCCTGTACTGTTCTGGTACAATGTGATTTAAAAGTATGGTCCTGTCAGCTTTACTAGTGGAACTCTGGTGGATTTTCTGTAGCCTTTATGGAACTAATTAAAAGAAATCGTCATCAGGTTTCCTGATAAAAGCAGTTTGTGAAATTGATTAAGTAACAAGCTGACACTCATTAGCATGATAGGAAAGAATTGTACTCTCCTGCTCTGACCATTGTTTTATCCAAGAGGTTGGTAGAGATGATGGCTGGATACACAGAGAGTTGCTGGATAGAGAAAGATAGACGACAGATGATAAAATAGATATTTAAAACAACATTAAAGTGAATGAACGTGTGAATATTCAAAGATACAAACATAGAAACAAAACCAAGTGAACATAGAGTGAACAGAGCCTGCAACTGCAGAGCAGTTCATTTAAAAGTCCCACTTAGGTCCGCAGGAAAAACCCTTCTGAAGATAGTCCTGCTTATGGAGATTCCACACCTTTTCTGGTGTGAATCCCAGGCTACAAAATATACTCCCTAGGACTAAGCCCGTGGTGACAAACCTATGGCACGGGTGCCACAGGTGGCACACAGAGCCCTCTTTGTGGGCACGTGCGCCATCGCCCCAGTCCTAGGCCTTCAGCTGGGTTTTATAAAACCTTTTCGCTTTAGGCATCTGCTGCCATATGCAAAAAAAAAAAAAAAAAGTTTCAATCAATCAATCAATTTCAACTTCTTGCAGGAAAAAAAAGATCTCGCAAAGTTGGAATTGATTGATTGAACTTTTTAGTCCCACCCACCCAGTCTGCTGTTACCACGCCCACCCAATGGGCCAGACCCACCCAATGGGCCATGCCCACCCAATGGGCCACGCCCATCCGGCACCCAATGATACATAAGTGGGTTTTGGGTTGCAGTTTGGGCACTCGGTCTCCAAAAGGTTCGCCATCACTGGACTAGGCCCTAGGGAACTGCATTTGGTCCTTGCTCTTCTCATATTTAGGAAGTTGTAAATGCACATGCCTTCAACTAAGCTTGTTAGCTTCTTTATTTTTATCTGGATTTAATAGCAACCCTGCTACAGTATTTTCTTTATATTTTGAATTGTTTTTACAGAGCCGTGGTGGCGCAGTGGATAGAATACAATATTGCAGGCTAATGTTGCCAACTGCCAGCAGTTCAATCCTGACGGGCTCAAGGTTGACTCAGCCTTTCATCCTTCTGAGGTCAGTAAAATGAGGACCCAAATTGTTGGGGGCAATATGCTGACTCTGTAAATGACTTAGAGAGGGCTGCAAAGCACTGTGAAGTGGTATATAATTCTAAGTGCTATTGCTATTCTTTATTTTTAAAATCATCTAGATGAATAGAAGGAAAGGTGGAGTATAAATCTAATGACAAGTTAAATCAATCAATCAATCATGAACATTCTTGTACTGTCCCTGCTTTCCTCCTGGAATTCTTAGGTTTAGGCTTCAAACTCATGTTATAAAAACATTGCATTAGACCAGGGGTCTCCAACCTTGGCAACTTTAAGACTTGTAGACTTCAACTCCCAGAATTCTAGAAGTTGAAGTACACAAGTCTTAAAGTTGCCAAGGTTGGGGACCTCTGCATTAGACTGTTTGCAATGTGCCCATTGAACTGCAACTGGGTTTAGGAGATATATTGCCAATCCTGTGCATTATAAATGGAAAGAGATTTAATACAGATCCCGCCTCAGTGTCATGCAGAAGAGGACTGTCATAGTGTAATGCTAGAGTTCTGCAATGGGGTGTAGAAAAAACAGTTTCAAAGCGTACAGTATAGATCTGTGGACTTTGAGGAAACATGTGAATCATTAAAAATGCAACAAACAAACCATGTTGCTGCCTGAGCTGAACTAGAGGACACCTTAGGAAGGTAGTTCAGATATTAAAATGTGCCCTAGAACATAACTGCACAAGGACCCAGATGAGGACCCAGATTGTTGGGGGCAATAAGCTGACTTTGTAATAATGCTGCTGGGGGGGGGGAAAGCCCTAATAAGCAGGCATATACATAGAATGAAGGCTATTGCTAAGCACATTGATTTGTGCTTTAGATTGTAAGCTGCCCTGAGTCTTTGGAGAAGGGTGGGATATAAATGGGATTTTTTAAAAAAATAGTTTTTGCCCAATCCGAGTAACTTTACCTTAAAAAAAATAAAACTTCTTCAGGAAGCTGCATGTTTATGACAAAACTAAGATGAGCACAACTAGCTGTACCTAATACGTTTTCCTTTTATTCAGGTAAATATCATGTGACTTGACCCATATTGTACCATTGTAGCAGTACAAATATGCAATGTCAGGAATAACAGTAGCAAAGTGGTAAAGCAAAAAAAAAATTAAAATAAAATGTCTCAATGCCTGCAATTCCAATACATCTTGGAAAAATTCTTGGTGAAATCCTGGAGTTCTTCTATCAATTGTTGTAGACTAGATTGAGTTAAATGGACTGATGTTCTGGTTCCACTTGAGTCGATATTCTATATAGCACAAGCCCTAAGCTAATGAAATACTGGAACACACATAAATAACTTCTACCCTTAAAAGAAAATATGGCAAAAAGATATCACAACTGATGACAGTCCTCTGTGAGGCATCCTTTGGCCTTATTAGGCCTACCAGAACCATTATGTCTTGTTAAATTATTAATTGGGAAGGATACAATACTGTACTGCTTTTGTCCCAGTGACAAGCAGCAGGATACATGCTGTTTCTTACAATTTTTGTGGTTGCTGGCCTTAAGCTTGAATTATATAGGACAAAATCCATCTGAGGAAAGCTGGATGTAAATTTTATTCCCCAGGATGTCACAATTTTATTCTCCAGGATGCCTGCTCTAGTATTTCTTTTATATATTTCTATCATGCTTTTGAGTGAGTGTGCATGAATGAGTCTGGACATGGCATTGTGGGATTCCCTTCCCTTCCCACAATCCATTCAGTATCTGAATTCTAACAATGAGTTAATATTAGGACATGTCCAGGAAGAATTATCTGTCATTAAGTTGGAACAAAACATTAGAAAAAGCCATGCATATTATCCTGGCACAATAAACCATCCTGGAATGATAGGAGACGAACTTTTGGATACCTTCAAAAAGTTCAGTGTTGTTCAGACTTGTTCTAATAAAAGAAAGATAAATTTTGATGTAAGTAGAAGCATCATCACACTATTTGTTATTGAAATATTTGCATACTTTAGCGTGGTTTGTTTTTGTTAAATGTTCTTGGCTAGGTGGTAGAAATGTTAAGTGATTTTCTCACTCTTCTAAAGACATTTGTCTCCAAAAGCATCTTTTGGATCTAAGTATAAAAGAATCTGTGGGTAGTGAATGGAAAGAATGACAATGGGAAAAATCTTATATGCCAGCAGGAAACTCTTTTAATAAGTAAATGATCTGCAAAAGGTCAAGGAATGCTGTAGGTTAATATAACAGCAAAAACAAACTTTTGTTAGGACTGTTGACAAAAATCAGCATTATATTTAATATGAAGTTTTGAACCACCTTTATTTCTACTATATGTATTTATTTTTTAACTGATGCTTTCTTTAAAAGAATGCTCAACTTCTTTGTGCTTGTGGCAAGAAGTATTTTTGCACCGTTTTGTTGCACTTTTGTGTGGTTCATCCAGACATAATAGGTTGAAATAAAAATGAACACTTCACATTGGGGCTGAAGTCACATCTTAGCAAAGCTATATTGTCAGCATAATGTGTGTTTCAGGAAGAAGCTTACCTGATGATTCTTTCTTATTATGCAGGTATATTCTCTGTTTATAAAACAGAAGAACACTCCCAAACAAGACTACGCCCTTTGCTGTTTCAGGAACAAAAGCTAACTAGATTATTTACCCCAGCATTAGTGATGGGACAGACACTAAGCTAGTTTATAAGGCACCGAGCAGACCTTATCTGGCATGCAAGTCTCTTCTCTGGCTTCTGCTGCCTATTGCTTAGCCTATTGAAAGACTGATCTTTGCAATGAATAAGTTAGGTATAGTTTTGAAGTGGATCACCATGCATAATATAGTTGTGGTAGTTGAAATGTTGGATTGTTCAACCTCTACTGTACTAGCCTGATTTTGAACCAGTTACTGTTCCTCAAACCATCTACCTCATAGGGCTGTTGCAGAGAAGACCAAATAAAGAGAAGCCTCTATCATGTACACTTTGTTTGAACTCTTAGACTAAAGATGGGATAAAAATATAATCATAAATAAAAGAAATATCTGGGGAGAAAGTAGGAGAACAGTACTGTAAGTGGATAAGATCTTCTTGTCCCCATGTTTGTAATAATGATTCAGGACTTCTGAGGACATCTATGGCGCTCAAGCAAAAATAGAACATTCTTTTCTCCCAGCCCTTCAATTGTGCCTTAGCAATAACATTTTTGGTGCCCACATGATCATCCATTTGCTTTGTACTTTCCTTCTTTTCTCCTCAATTAATATTATTCTGTTTCTCAGGCTTCTGCTGCTACTATCAACTATGACAATGCAACACAGAAAACACTTTCTAGGCCAGTAAGTTGTTTGAGTATTTGATCCCAGGATATGAAAGCTGACCATAGTTTATTTTTCTGCCTCCCAATATGTCTTTAATAATTAACAAAATTTGTCCTAAAAAATTGGTCTGCAATAATTTCTAATACTATTTAGGTAACCTGATTTCAATACTAATCCATATTGCAATGTTTTAAGATAGATGATAGCTAGATAAATAGAGGCATCAAAGAGGCAAAAATTGGGATTGATTCAAGCCTTCAGCAGCATCAGTCTGAGTTATATTTATGGAAGAATTTAAACATTTGCGTTTCTTAGAAACCTAACTTTAGTTACTAATTTAAAAATGTATACAACTCTAATAAAAGATTAACTCTATACCATAACATCTGTTAATTCCAATTGTGTTTTCATCATGCAAAGGCTACATTTCTTGCAAATAAGCAGACACAAAAAGGAGTATGGACTTAATAAATGTCAACTAAACAAAAACAGAGTGGGCTTCATCCCCTGAAATTATATTTCTTCCAACTGAAAACTGTTTTGCCTTTCCGACTTTAGCAAATAGAGAATTCCTCTACAATCCCTCGTGAAATCTGCACACCATTGTTGCTTTCTACTCGCATAACAGGAATATTTTCAAAATAATGAAGTAGATGAACTTAGAAGATCTCCAATAGCTGCTTATTTGTGACCCAGTTATTTATTCCAGAGATTCTAATTCATACTCCTTCCCAGATATAAAAGGTTTATTGTTAGCATTTATATTTTGAACATATAAGAATCGGTGTTTGTGAGAGAATAGGAATAATAAGATAAATGACTACGTTAGATCTGAACAAGGTCCAGAAACCTATGGACAGTTCTCAGAACTGAGAGAGCTTGAAATTCCTATCAGGCAGACTCATATTTCTAAAGAATACTATGTAAAAGGAAGAAGTATAGTACACTGTCATATATCAAGTTAAACCTCTGGACACCTAGTTGTCTGTTCATCTGGAGAATCCTTATCTCTTCTACCAAGGGCCATTCACTTTGCCCAGCTCCAGAAAAGTAGGAATTTTCCTGCCCAAAACTCAGAAATATGGAATTTAAATTAGTGAAGATTCTTGAAATAAAAGGAATAGTTGTTCAATCATGCAGCCTTGTTTGTTAAATTAGGTTTTCATGGAAATTCTCTTTATAGACAATATAGCCAAATTTCAGGATATTAAAAAAAGGTTACAAGAGAAAAAAAATTGCATTTTGATGACAAAGTTATGCATGCAAACCTCATTTCTAAGGGGTCCAAAATTTCAGGCTTATCAGTGTTTACCATAGATTTAGTTTCTTTGACAAGATGACTCTGAAGATTTACAGGATTTATGAACACATACACATAGACTGAATATATGATGAGAGTTCCAAAATAATCTTTGTTCTGAAAATGTTCCTATTCTTCTTGTATTGTTTTATAATACAAGATAATATATAATATAAGATCCTGGAGCACTGGGGAACTACCAGAGGACTGGAAAAGAGCTGATGTAGTTCCCATCTTCAAAAAAGGGAAAAAATAGATCCAGGAAACTAAAGACCTATCAGCCTGACCTCAATACCTGGGAAGATTCTGGAAGAGATACTCAAACAACGAATCAGCGAACATCTAGAGGCAAAAGCCAGCATGGGTTTGTCAAAAACAGATCATGCCAGACAAATCTTATTGCATTCTTTGACCAAGTGACAAAATTGGTGGACCAGAGGAATGCTGTGGATATAATTTACATGGACTTCAGTAAAGCATTTGATAAAATAGATCACAACCTACTTCTTGATAAGATAGGAAAGTGTGGGTTAGACAGCATCACCACCAGATGGATTCATAGCCGGCTGACTGGCCATACTCAGCAGATGGTCCTCAATGGAACTGCATCTACATGGAGGGAAGTGTGTAGTGGGGTGCCCAGGGCTCTGTTCTGGGCCCAGTGCTCTTCAACATCTTCATCAACAATTTGGTCGAGGGGATAGATGGGGAATTCATCAGATTTGCAGATGACATCAAGCTCGCAGGAACAGCCAACACTGCAGAAGATAGGCTTAAGATACAGGAGGATTTGGACAGACTTGAACATTGGGTGCTATCTAACAAAATGAAATTCAATGGTGAAAAAAGTAAGGTTCTACATTTAGGCAGCAAAAATCAAATGAACAGGTATAGTACAGGTGGTACCTTGCTCAATAGTAGCAACTGTGAGAAGGATCTCGGAGTCCTAGTGGACAAACACTTAGACATGAGCTAGCAGTGTGCTGCAGCTGCCAAAAAAGTCCACACAGTGCTAGGCTGAATTAACAGAGGGATAGAATCAAGATCATGTGAAGTATTAATACCACTTTACAATGCCTTGGTAAGGCCACCCTTGGAATACTGAATCCAGTTTTGGTCACCACGATGTAAAAAAGATGTTGAGACTCTAGAAAGGGTACAGAGAAGAGCAACAAAGATGATTAGAGGGCTGGAGGCTAAAACATATAAAGAAGGGTTGCTGGAATTGGGTGTGTCTAGTTTAATGAAGAGAAGGATGAGGGGGGACATGATAGCAGTGTTCCAATATCTCATGGACTGCCACAAAGAAGAGGGAGTCAAGCTATTCTCCAAAGTGCCTGATGGCAGGACAAGAAGCAATGGATGGAAACTAATCAAGGAGAGAAGCAACTTAGAACTAAGGAGAAACTTCCTGACAGTTAGAACAATTAACCAGTGG
>JAKJMR010018398.1:97906-109353 GCA_024449315.1 Daboia siamensis | reverse complement strand
CTGGCTGGGCAGCCCCATGGTGCGGCTAAGTTGGGCTCCTGGGGGAGGGAGAGAGAGGGAGGGAGGGAAAGAGAGAGAGAGAGGAGGGAGGGAGGGAAGGAGAGAGAGAGAGGAGAGAGGGGAGGGAGAGGAAGGGAAGGGAAGGGAGGGAGTGAGGGAAGGAGAGAGAGAGGGAGGGGAGAGAGAGGGAGGGGGAGGGAGAAGAAGGGAAGGGGAGGGAGGGAGAGGGAGGGCAGGGGAAGGGAGAGAAAGAGAGAGAGAGGGTGAGAGAATCTTTCCATTGCCCATTGGATCGATCAGCGAGGGGTAGTCCTGACAACCAAAATTGAGCTAAGTAGGACAGTTGTTAAATGAGTTTGACTCTTCCTGGCACCGTTGTTAATGGAATCTCTGCAGTGGTTCAGTTAGCCGATGCGGGTGGTCCACGATTCACAACACTTCATTTAGTGACAGAAATGTTGGACCCAATTGTCAACGGAAGTCAAGGATTAGTGACACAGCTAGAGATGTTGAAGGAAATGAAAAAAAGGGCGGAGAAGATTTTTTTTCTCTTCTCCTGCACACACACACACACACACACACACAAAACCACACACCCCAAACCCTTCTCAGAGGAGCGACATTTCCAAACACTTTCAAATTCAGGGAAAATACCGAAGCAGCCTCACTAACTTGATCCTTTCCAAAGTTTTTCTCCCCCCTATCCGAAAAATAAATCAATAAAAGGAATTAACACGCATGAGTAATGTTTGGTTTGGAAGGCGAGCCTTCAAATGTAAGAGCCATTAGGTTTTCCCAAATTACAGTGTAACAGAATAACAACAGAGCTGGAAGGGACCTTGGAGGTCATCTAGTCCAACCCTCTGCTCAAGCCGGAAGCTCTATGCCATTCCGGACAAATGGCTGTCCAGTCTCTTCCGGAAAACCTCCAGTCTCGGGGCATTCACAACTTCTGGAGGCAGGTTGTTCCACTGGTTAATTATTTTCATTCTCAGGAAATTAATCCTTAATTCTCCTAAGTAGAACACAGAATCATAAAAGTGGGAAGGGACTTTGGAGGTCATCTAGTCCAACCCGCTGCTCAGACAGGACACCGTATACCATTTCAGACAAATGGCTGTCCAGTCTCTTCTTAAAAAATTTCCAGTGTTGGAGCATTCACAGCTTCTGGAGGCAGGTGGTTCCACTGGTTAATTGTTCTCACTGTCAGGAAATTCCTCCTTAGTTCCAGGTTGCTTCTCTCCTTGACTAGTTTCCATCCGTTGCTTCTTGTCCTGCCTTCAGGGGCTTTGGAGGATAGCTTGACTCCCTCTTCTTTGGGGCAGCCCCTGAGACATTGGAAGGCTGCTATCATGTCCCCCCTAGTCCTTCTTTTCATTAAACTGGACCAGCAGTAGGCAACCTTGGCTCTTTTATGACTCGGGGACTTCTACTCCTAACCAGCTATGCTGGCTCAGGAATTCTGGGAGTTGAAGTCCACAAGTCATAAAAGAGCCAAGGTTGCCTACCCCTGAACGAGACCTACCCAATTCCAGCAACCGTTCCTTATATGTTTTAGCCTCCAGTCCCCCGATCATCTTTGATGCTCTTCTCTGCACTCTTTCTAGAGCCTCAACATCTTTTTTATATCGTGGCGACCAAAACTGGATGTAGCGTTCCAAGCGTGGCCTTGCCAAGCGTGGCCTTATAATGTGATAGTATGGGGGGGGGAAAGTTGGTGTTAGAAAAAAAGAAGTTGGGATATTAAAAAAAAAAAACGTTTGTACAAAAATGTATTATAAAACGGACTTTGTCTAAAAAAAAAAAAAGAAATTTGTGTGTGTATATATATATGTGTGTGTGTGTGTGTGTGTGTGTGTGTGTTTTCTGAGGTTTTCGTGGGTGTTTGTATGTAGATCTTTGGTCAAACGTTGCCCTGATACCTCCAATTATACGTAGGGAAAAACCCGAATGACCAAAGATATATATATATATATATATATATATATATATATGTGTGTGTGTGTGTGTGTGTCTGTGTCTGTGTCTGTGTGTCTGTGTGTGTGTCTGTGTGTGTCTGTGTGTGTCAAATGCTTTGTTAACTATTTTTAGATTACCTTGCTAGGCCCCAAACATGGGACAAATCTTTATTTCCTGTTTCAGCCTAACCGAAGGCCATCGACAGGCAGTAGTCACCACTGGTGACAGCTCATATATCTAAAAGCTTCTTTTAAAAAAAAAAAAAAAAAAAGTATTCTTTAAAAAAAAAAGTTTTGGTCAGTTCTGCTCTGTGTTTCTTCCCAACAGTTTTTCCTGGACCAGCGTTGAAATCTGCAGCCGGAGGCAGAATCATCAGCCACCCCCGTAAAAAGTGCAAAAAAATTATCCAGGGACTCACTTTCCATTTTGGTCTCATGAAATGAGGCCGCCACTGATTGTCTCCTAGGATGAGCTGGCAGGACAGTTAATCCCTAACCAGCACAATATCCCTGCTCTGATTACTGGCTGCAAAGCGTGGCTGGAGCATTTCGGCCCTTCTGGATTGGGCACTGCCCCTGACCACTTGGTTCAGGTTTTATATATCCAAATATGTTCTATTCTTCTCTTACCATTTCCATCTTCCCTTGAAATATGGACAGAAACCACAGAGGCCTGAGAACCCGCCTCTCCGCTAGACAAACTGACAGGCAAGCCTGAAACTAGGTTAACCAACTAGGTTAACCAACCAAGATTAGGCTCTCTTCCAAACACGTTATCCAGACACTGGAAGTCTTTAAGAAGAGACTGGACAGCCCTTGGTCCGAAATGATCTAGGGTTTCCTGCCTGAGCAGTGGGTTGGACTAGATGACCTCCAAAGTCCCTTCCAACTACATTATTATTATTAATTATTATTATTATTATTATTCACAGAGTTAATTAAATTAGGTCTCTCCCAGAGGAACTGCATGTTCACTAACATAAACATACCTACACACACACACACACACACACACTAACTCAAGTGTCACCCCACAATCAGCACATAGACACTTCCGCCAGGGACAAGCTCCCCTATAAAAAGTCTGCTGGTGTATCTGTGTAGCTGACCCTTAAAGGAAATCTCTTTTGCTTTCAGGAATAAAGATTGCTGCTTTTCTCACAGCTGCCTGGAGATGATCAAAGGCCTGGAGACTAAAACATATGAAGGAAGGTTGCAGGATTTTGACTGGGCCGGTCCAGAAAAAGGAAGGAGCAGCGTTCCAGTATTTGAGGGGCTGCCAGAAAGAGGATGGGTGGGGGGGAGGTCAATTTATTTCCCAAAGCGCCCGAAGGCAGGACAAGAAGCAACGGATGGAAACTCACCAAGGAGAGAAGCAACCTGGAATTAAGAAGGAATTTCCTGGCACTTACAACAATTAACCAGTGGAACAACCCGCCTCCAGAAGCGGTGAATGTTCCAACACTGGAAGTCTTTAAGAAGTGACTGGACAGTCATTTGTCTGAAATGGTATAGGGTCTCCTCCTTGAGCAGGGGGCTGGACTAGAAGACCTCCAAGGTCTCTTCCAGCTCTATTCTAATTCTAATTCTAATTCTAATTCTAATTCTAATTCTAATTCTACTCCATTCTCCAAAGCACCTGAAGGCAGGACAAGAAACAAGGGATGTAAACTCAGGAGGAGAGAAGCAACCTGGAATTAAGGAGAAATTTCCTGACAGTGAGGACAATCGATCAGTGGAACTAGCTGCCTCCAGAAGTTGTGGGCGCTCCATGCCTGGAGGTTTTGAAGAACAGACTGGACAGCCATTGGTCTGAAATGGTAGAGGGTCTCCTGCTTGAGCAGGGGGCTGGACTAGAGGACCTCCAAGGTCCCTTCCAGCTCTATTCCGACGGATTGACTAACTTGCGAGAAATGAGAAGGAAGATGAGGGTTATGCTGGACCTCCCCCAAGCGAGAACCAGCTTCCAAAAGAAACAGGTCACCTGAACACTGGTGAAAATGTGGAAGCTAACACCACAAGGAGGCCTCCGAGCGATCCACGCATTTATTTTAGTGGGGGGTGTCAAAAAGAAAAAAGAAAAAAAAAAAGCTACGAGTAGGTCCTCAACTTTACAATCCTTCATTTAGTGACTGTTCCCAGTTACAACGGTGCAGAAAAAAAGCGACTTAGGGATATTTCTCACACTAACGACCGTTGCGAAGGGACACGGTGGCTCAGTGGGTTGGGACGCTGAGCTTGTCGATCAGAAGGTCGGCAGTTTGGTGGGTCGAATCCCGAGTGCCGCGTAGCAGAGTGAGCGCCTGTTACTCATCCCAGCTTCTGCCAACCTAGCAGTTCGAAAGCACGTAAAAACGCAAGTAGAAAAATAGGGACCGCTCCGGTGGAAAGGTAACAGCGTTCCGTGTGCCTTTGGCGTCCAGTCATGCCGGCCACGTGACCACGGAAACGTCCTCGGACAAGCGCCGGCTCTTCGGCTTTGAAACGGAGATGAGCACCGGCCCCTAGAGTCGGAAACGACTAGCACGCCTGTGCAGGGGAATCTTTACCTTTACCTAACGACCGTTGCAGCATCCCCAGGGTCACGTGATCAAAATTTGCAGGCCTGGCAACTGGGCATGTACTTAGGATGGTTGGACTATCCCGGAGTCTCATACGATCCCTTTTTGTAACCGTTGGACAAGCAAAATCAATGGGGAAGCCAGATTCGCTTAACATTGGCAGTGATTCACTTAACAACGGTGGCAGACAAGGTTGTAAAATGGGGCAAAACTCACTTAACAACTGTCTGACTTAGCAACAGCAATTTAGGGCTCAGTTGTGGGCATAAGCCAAGCGCTACCTGTAATTTTTACAGACCCAAATCTCTCCTCTTCCTACATATCCCATAAGCACCCCACCTGACGAGATGTTGCAAGAAGCACCAAAAAACTCAGGCTTCTCTCCGGTCAATCCCGATTCTTCCGCAAGTCCCAGCCTCTTGTCACCCATCATTCAAAAATGGTGCATGTTCTTCCCTTCTTCCAAAATATATATTTTTCGCCCCCTATCCCAGTTCGGCCTCTGGCATCCCTGAAGCAAAGCAAGTTTGCCCTTAAAAAAAAAAAAATTTTTTTAAAACTTTTGACAAAACCAAAACTAAAAAAAAAAAAGAACACTTGTTTTAAAAAGTGCATTAAAAAAAAACCAATTTTTTTTTTTTGCTCTTTTCTTTTTTTAGAGTCTGCATTTTAATTTTTCCAATCAAAATTAAAGTTAAAAAATAAATAAATAAGAAAATAAGAAAACTCAAACGCTTCAATATCGCAGTCGATTTACGACTGCAATTCAGCCCCAAATTTATCCGGCAAAGCAAGACACCGGTTCAGTGAGTTTTGCTCCATTTGACGACCTTTCGTGCCACCGTCCTTAAGCGAATCACTGCAGCTGATCAATGGCTTCCTCACTGCCTGCTTGTCGGGAGGTCGCCAAAGGGAATCGCGTGAGGATGCTGAAATGGTTGTAAATATAAGTCAATTGCCAAGAGTCTGAATTTTGATCGCCTATCCCTTGGGAGGCTGCAAGGGTCATTAAGTGTGAAAATTGATCGTAAGTTGCTTTTTCCAGCGCCGTCGTAACTTCAAACGGTCACTAAACGAACTTTAGTAAGTTGGGGACCAGCTGTATGAATAGAAAGTGGGTGGGGGGGAATTAAACAAAATTCAAACAGTTAAGAAATTGGCTGGCTGCAAACCGAAAGCTCACTCCAAAAGGGGTCAGAGCAGATGCAATTCCAATTCTCTTCCCCCCCCCTTCCAAAGATCCCGGGTTAAACCTGGCATGGAGGGGGGGTTGAATCCTTCAGCTGCAGGAATGTCGTTCCCCCCCCCCCCCGCGAGCTGTCCCACCTGTCCAGACCGTGGTTCCATCAAGACAAGGGTGGGTGGAGCGTCTGAACAGCTGAGACCAAATTTGAGCTGGAGAGAATTTGTGGCATTCTGGTATTCAAAGCTGGGATCACCGTCTCTCTGCGGGAGGATCTGCCCCCATAGAGGTCGGAGGGGGGCTCTTCCCACCCCACCCCCCGCACGAGCTGTGTTTGATTAAAGACTCGTTCCGAACCCAGGAGAAAGTGGATTTGAACTCAGAACTAAGGAGACGCTTGCGGACAGTGAGAGCAATTAATCGGTCGAACGGCCTTGCCTCCAGAAGTTGTGGCTGCTCCGTCACCGGAGGATCTCAAGGAGAGACTGGACAACCATTTGTCTGAAACGGGGTGTAGGATCTCCTGCTCGATCAGGGGGTTGGACTAGAAGACCTCAAAGGTCCCTTCCAACTCTGGCATTCTGTTAACTAATCGAAAAGAGATTGGACAGCCCAATGCTTTCCTGCCTGAGCAGGGGCTTGAACGCATGACCTCTGAGGTCCCTTCCAACTTTATTATTATTGTTCATTAGACGTGAACCTCAGTCAACTGATCATTCAAATTGACTGGCCCTGACGGTTGACACAGGCTGCTGCCAGCATGCTAGGTATCAACCAGGTATCAACCACCATCACTGGTGGTTCTCAAGAAGAGGCTGGACAACCATTTGTCTGAAATGTTATAGGGTCTCCTGTTCGAGCAGGGGGCTGGACTAGAAGACCTCTAAGGTCCCTCCTAACACTGCTATTCTATTATTCTGTTCATGATAGCAGTCCTCCAATATTTGAGGGGCTGCCCCCAAGAAGAGGTGTGTGTGTGTGTGTGTGTATGCGTGTGTGTGTGTGTGTGCGTGTGTGTGTGCGTGTGTGTGTTTGTGTGAGTCCACCTATCCTCCAAAGCGCCTGAAGGCAGGACAAGAAGCAACGGATGGAAACTCATCAAGGAGAGAAGCAATCTGGAACTAAGGAGAAACTTCCTGACAGTGAGGACAATTAACCAGTGGAACCACCTGCCTCCAGAAGCAGTGAATGCTCCAACACTGGAAGTTTTCTAAAAGAAATTGGATAGCCATTTGTCTGAAAGAGGAGAGGGCTTCCTGCCTTGAGCAGAGGGTTGGAGTAGATGACCTCCAAGGTCCCTTCCAACTCTGTTATTCTGTTATTCTGCACATGATAACAGTCTCCAAAATTTGAGGGGCTGTCACAAAGAAGAGGGAGTCAAGTTCAGCTTAGTCTCCAAAGGTCTATGGCAGGGGTAGGCAACCTTGGCTCTTTTATGACTGGTGGACTTCAACTCCCAGGATTCCTCAGCCAGCATGGCTCAGCATGGCTGGCTCAGGAATTCTGGGAGTTGAAATCCACGAGTCATAAAAGAGCCAAGGTTGCCTACCCCTGGTCAATGGAGATACTCAATGATCGAGGTCATCCTTAAGAAGCTTTTTGGGTGAGAAGTGAAACTCTTTCAAGGGGGGGAAAAAACTAAGAAATTCCAAATGCCTTTTGAAAAAACACCCTTGGGATTATTTTCCAAAGCACCTGAAGGCAGAACAAGAAGCAACGAATGGAATCTAATAACTAACTAATCAAGGAGAGAAGCAACCTAGAAGTAAGGAGAAATTTCTGGACACTGAGAAGAATTTCAGATAGTCCTCGACTTACTACGCTTTGTTTAGTGATTGTTCGAAGTTACAACGGCACTGAAAAAAGTGACGTTTTTCACACTTAACGACCTTTGCAGCGTCTCCGTGGTTGCGGAATCAAAATTCTGGATGCTTGGCAAGCGACTCGTATTTATGATGGTCGCAGCGTCCCCCCCTGAGGGGAGGGGGGGATCACGTGATCCCCTTTGGCGACCTTCCGACTCAAGCAAAATGAGCAATTGATTGAGCAACCGTGTTACTAATTTAACACCTGCAGTGATTCGTTTAACAATGGTGGCAGGAAAGGTTGTAAAACGGGACAAAATTCACAACAAATGCCTCATTTAGCAACAAATAATAGAAATAATAGAAATAGAAATAGAAATAATAGAAATAGCAATAATAGAATAGAAGCTGGAAGGGACCTTGGAGGTCTTCTAGTCCAGCCCTCTGCTCATGCAGGAGACCCTACACTACTGCAGACAAATGGGTTGGACTAGAAGACCTCCGAGGTCCCTCCCAGCTCTGCCCTTCTCCTAAAACCAGCTTCTCTACCTCCCCTTTAAACGCAGTGCCAGGCCCCGCAAGTTCCGCTTGCTCAACGGAGGGACGACGAAACGCCCGTGAGCTGAGTGCGAATGTTCTCTGACCACAGCTGAAGATCCAGCTGGTCAGCGGCAGCTTCGCCGCGCTTCCCAGCTTAAGAAGACTGGAAGACCCCCAGGGTCCCTTCCGACCCTGTTATCCTGCTGTTTCTTCCTAAGAGGACGCGGCTGCTCGTAAGGCCAGCGAGATCGGCGCAGAGTCTGCCCTGCAGGAGGCCGGGCCGGGGAGCAGGGCGAGGAATCCATGCCCAAACATAGCCAAGGAGCACGCAGGCCCCTTTGATGCAGAGCAGTGGAATCCGAAGCCTCTCCTGTGTCTCTTGCAGCCTGGAAGGAGGTCAGTCTTTCCTCCAAAGAGGCAAATATATCTGGGGGGGGGGGGGGGGGGGGGGGGGGGGAGAGTCAAACTTCAAGGAAACGGGGCACCGGAGCGATGCCCACCTTCTCTTAGAGCCTAGAAAAAAATCCAGCTTCGAAAGTTGTTAACGCACGGGTGGTCCTTGATTGACAGTTACTTGTTTAGCCGCTGTTCGCGGGGGGGGGGGGGGGGGGCGGAGAAAGTGACTTTGGGCCCCGTTCTTGCACTTACGACCCTGGCCTCGTCCTGGGCTCGTGGGATGACCTTCCCCAATTCCCAAAAACTGGGACACGAAAGCTCCCCAAACTGGACACAACTCCCTTACGTGGCTTAGCAGTGGGAAATTCTGGTCCCAGAATCGGCGGAAAAACGAATTCGGGCCGTCCTCGACTTTACAACCCACAATGGAACCCCAACTTTTCCATCGCCCCCGTTCGACGACCTTGAGTTTTGCCACGGCTGTTAAGCGAATCTGGCTTCTCCCTTGTCAGAAGGTCGCAAAAGGGGATCCCGTGTCACCCCGGAACCGCTGCGACCGTCGTAAGTGTGAACCCGTTGGCCCAGCGTCCGAATTTTGATCACGGGACCCTGGGGAATGCCGCAACGGTCGTCACTGCAAAAAAAAACATTGTGGGGAAAAAGGGACTTCGGGCCGTTTGAATGAATGAACCTGTCAAAGATGGATACATGGTTGTACTTTGACAATAAAGGTGCATTCATTCAAACGGCCCGAAGTCCCTTTTTCCCCACAATGTTGTAACTTCCAACCGCCACTAAATGAATGGTTATAAGTTGAGGACCATCTGTAAAGAATGATAAGCCACAGCAGTGAGGGTCAGCGTAAGCCCAAACCCCAAATCAGAGAGCCGAGTAAGATGAATCCATCTGCAAACACACACACACACACACACACACACACAAATGCTGTCCTTGCAACACACATGTGCAGCGTAGAATAAAAGGAATATGGGAAGGAGTTGTGTGTCAGAGCCCAGGAAATCAGGAGATTCGGGCAGCTCAAATGGGCATCAAGATTTTAAGAGATTTCCAGAGAAAAATTGGCCTTCGTTTATATAAAAGATTTATGGCTCAGTGGGTTAGGACGCTGAGCTTGTCGATCAGAAGGTCGGCAGTTTGGCGGGTCGAATCCCGAGTGCCGCGTAGCAGAGTGAGCGCCTGTTACTCGTCCCAGCTTCTGCCAACCTAGCAGTTCGAAAGCACGTAAAAATGCAAGTAGAAAAATAGGGACCACTACGGTGGGAAGGTAACAGCATTCCGTGCGCCTTTGGCGTCTAGTCATGCCGGCCACAGGACCACGGAGACGTCCTCGGACAAGCGCTGGCTCTTCGGCTTTGAAACGGAGATGAGCACCGGCCCCTAGAGTCGGAAACGACTAGCACGCATGTGCGGAGGAACCTTTAAGTTCCTGATGAGAACCTGGCCAACTGACTGGGGAAATGAGCGAGAGATAAGAAAGGCATTCAAAGCAGGCTGGATTTAGACCTCTTGAGGACGTGCACGTATTCGTGACTTATGACGCGTTTGACCCCTTCCTCGGGCTCAGCCTCCTACAGCCCGGCTCTTTTTTCCAAAAAAATTGAGCCTGACCGGGACAGGACAGGAGGGTGAATGCAGGTATTCCTCTACGTATGGCCACAATGGAGCCCAAAATTCTCGTTGCAAAGCAAGACAACTTGTTAAGTGAGTTTTGCCCCATTTTACCACCTCTGGCCATGGTCGTTAAGTGAATTGCTACAGTTGTTAAGCTGGTAACCCGGTCGTTAAGTGAATCTGAGCTTCCCCATGGATTTTGCTTGTCAGAAAGTCGCCAAACGGGAAATCATGTGACCACCGGGGGACGCTGCAAACCGTCATAAATACGAGTCAGCTGCCAAGCATCTGAATTTTGATCAAGTGACCGCGGGGGACGCTGCAAATGGTTGTCAGTGTGAAAAACTTTTTTTAGGCTGTTGTAAGTTTGAACGGTCACTAAATGAACTGTCATAAGTAGAGGACTATCTGCACATCCCTCGAGTTAAGGTGACGCCTCCATCCGAGAAGGCCGTTTGCCCAAAGAGAAACCGATTCAAGCATTAAAATTGCAGTTGTGGGTTTTAAAAGCAGGGGGAAAAACAACAAAATTTACAAGGGTGGAATTCAACAGAAGAGGGAGGAAAATTTTGCATCCTGTTTTCTGGATGCCTCCAACTGCTTTTTTCCCTTTTTTTTTTAAAAAAAGCTTCGGATGCTTTCATCCGATCCTCGCTGGAACGTCAGGATTTTAGAAATAACAAAGTAGAAAACAGAGAATTTGGCAAGCGTTTCTCCGGCGTGACTCGACTGGCACTTCCCAAAAAGTAGCCAGCAAAGCTGACACTTCTATAGCAACCTTGGAAAATTCCAAAGGTCTTGGGAAAATATATATATATATATATATATTTTTCTCAAAGGGGTTGCCAGCCCTGAGTTGCATGTAATTTCATTTTTGGTACAATGCAAGGTCATCTGCCCCTGGAGGAAACAGGGTGGGCGTGTTGGGGAACATCTCTTTTTGTTACAGACCTACAGCTTGGAAAGGAAATATTAATGCTCCTAGTTTCAACCAGGGTTGAAAAACAGCTTTGCAGCACAGAAAGCACAAATCCCGGTTGTTCTCCCACCAAGCACAGCCACCTAAGCCTCATTCTCATAGCCTGCTTAACCTGTTGAATTAATCTAGGTTCTGAAGGCACCCAGCACTCTTGATTCCAAAACTAACCAGCATCCACTGTTGGCTAGTTTGGGATTTGTGTTTTTTTAGAACCTAGGTTAATCCAACAGGTTAAGTAGGCTGTGAGAATGTGGCTTAACCTGTTGAATTAATCTAGGTTCTGAATGCACCCAGCACTCTGAATCCTAAACTAACCAGCAATCCATTGTTGGCTAGTTTGGGATTTGTGGTGTTGGGTGCATTTAGAACCTAGGTTAATTCAACTGGTTAAGT
>JAKJMR010018398.1:78343-97896 GCA_024449315.1 Daboia siamensis | reverse complement strand
ACCTAGGTTAATTCAACTGGTTAAGTAGGCTGTGAGAATGTGGCTTAACCTGTTGAATTAATCTAGGATCTGAATGCACCCAGCACTCTGATTCCCAAACTAACCAGCATCCATTTTTGGCTAGTTTGAGATTCGTGGTGTCGGGTGCATTTAGAAGCTAGGTTAATTCAACAGGTTAAGCAGATGGCAAGGTTGCTGTGCGAGTGGTAAAGTTGTTCCGTGGGTTGTGGCAGGAAAAAAACCCACATAAAAGCAGAACTAAGATTAAAGTCCACCAAGTTTAGCTGTTCACATGTAGCTGCTGGGGCTTCTATGGCTGATCCATCAGTGAGAGGGGCGGCGTATAAACTGAATAAATAAATTTCATTAATCAGTACATAAATTTGCTAAACCAATAATGAATAAATAAACTTGACCAGTCAATCAGTGCATTGGATCAACCAATAAATTGGATCAATCAATAAATTTAATATGACCAATAAATAAGATCAACAAATTGAATCAATAAATAATACATTGGATGAATCTATAATGAATAAAGTAAATTTAATAAAGGAATAAATGTGATAATAATTTAATAAATAAATGATTTGATCCATCAGTAAAAAGTTGACCAATAAATTCAATAGATAACTTTAATTAAAAAAAAACCGATCAAAAAATAAATTTAATAAATTTGGTCAGTAAATAAATCAATAAGATCCATAGATGATTTGATCCATCAATAAAAAATTGACCAATAAATTCAATAGATAACGTTGATTGAAAATACCCTGATCAATAAATAAATTTAATAAATAAATTTGGTCAGCAAATCAATGATTCACAAATGATTTGATCAAATAAAAAGTTGATAAATTTAATAAATTCGATCAGCACACTTGAGAAATAAATTGAATAAATAAATGTGATAAATGATAAATTTGAGAAGTAAATAAATAAATGTAATTAATAGTTTCACAGGCAGCAGGTGGCTAAGACGAAGCGTCTCTGAAAGTCACACTAAAATTCATGCACTCCATCAAGGCATACTTCTGTTCCTATAACAGAATGACCAAGTTGGAAGGGATCTTGGAGGTCATCTAGTCCATCCCCCTGCTTAGGCAGGAAACCCTATACCATTTCAGACAAACGGTGGTCCTGCATTCAGCCCCTTCAAATTATTGGGGCATGAAAGGGCTTCCTCTATAGATTTCTACAGCTGACTTTAAGGTCTCCTGCTTGAGCAAGGGGTTGGACTAGATGACCTCCAAGGTCCCTTGCAGCTCTGTTCCGACTGAAACTCGGCATCCCAGAGAAGATGGCCAAACAGATGGACCATCCCGTGCAGAGTCTCCTAACTTCCCCCGAAGAAAAGCACCCTGCATCTCATTCCCCGTTGCAAGATAGTTAGGAAACCACCACACTTTTCAGAATTAAGCACAACCGGAAGATACAAAGTCGGGGGGAGGGGAAAGGCTCTCCTCCCTTTGCTTAAAATTGGACCCCAAAGGGCGACTTTATGCAGGGGTGGGCAACTACGGCCGACTTTACGACCTGTGGACTTCAACTCCCAGAATTCCAGAGGCAGCATGGCTGGATGGCCCCTTTATGGCTGGCTCAGGAACTCTGGGAGTTGAAGTCCCACAGGACATAAAGTCCCCGTAGTTGCCCTTTCAGACAAATTGCAAGTTTTGCTCACTTTGGGGTTCATTTCCACGACTGCGGCTAGTCCTCAACTTGCAGGCGCTCCAAACTATAACAGCGACTGACAACCGTTGCAGCATCCCTCCTGCTTGCAAGCCCCCTCCCTTCTGGCACTGATGCTGTTCTCTAGTTGGGTCATAAAAGGTCTGCAAGAGAAGCACTCAGCTCAGAGAGCACCGAGGACCCCCCCCACTCCTCCTCCTCCTCCTCCTCCTCCTCCTCCTCCTCCTCAAACCCCCCTCCCTTCTAGCACTGATGATGTTCCCTAGTTGGGTCATGAAACGTCT
Organism: Daboia siamensis; assembly: GCA_024449315.1. Classification (NCBI taxonomy): domain Eukaryota; kingdom Metazoa; phylum Chordata; class Lepidosauria; order Squamata; family Viperidae; genus Daboia; species Daboia siamensis. Next base: position 95,923 of record JAKJMR010018398.1, on the reverse strand, counting down.
GCAAGGAAACCACCCAGCTCAGAGAGCACCAGGGACCCCGCAGTCATTCTTCTCCTCCTCCTCCTCCTCCTTCTAGCACTGATGATGTTCCCTAGTCGAGCCTTGCAACGTCTGCAAGAAAACCCCCCCCAGCTCAGAGAGACCGCCAAGGCTGCCTCCGCCCCCCATTTGTCGCTCCTCTATGGGGCAAACCCCACAGCCACTCTCTGGGTAACGCAGCATGGTTGAGCCCAAGCCGGAGGCATTTCCCACAAACCTCCTTTCAAGATGGCCCAAGAACACACACACACACACACACACACACACACACACACACACACGGATCTCCAGCTGCCAGCACCCATCAAGGCCCACAGTTGTCTCCAGAGAGGCAACATTTCAGCCATGACTAAGAAGCTTTCGGTGTAACCTGGGAAGTTGGCACCCGCTCAGAGGTTGTCCGAGAACAGCTGCCAGAGACAGCTGGAAAACCCGGAGAGAATCCCAGCATCTGATCCAGGGCTCTTTTGGCAAGGGGGGGGCGGGCGTCAGGGGGGTGGGCTGCCCATAACAACTCACACCCACGGCTCATTCGGGTTTTGCGCAGGAACCTTCTCTTTTGTGCAAAAGCAGGGGGTCTGCAAACTTGGCCCTTTGATGACTTGTGGACTTCCATTCCCAGAATTCCTCAGCCAGGCACGGCGTGCCTGGCTGAGGAATTCTGGGAGTGGAAGTCCACAAGTCATCAAAGGGCCAGGTTTGAAGACCCTTCTGCCAAAGGCAGCTACGAGTAATCCCCGGCTTACGAGCGCAGCGTTAAGACCAAAATAAAATGTCCGTTGTTAAGCCAGACAGATGGTTTGGCGAGCGTTTGCCCCATTTTGCAACCTGCCTTGCCGCCGTTAAGTGAATCGCCGCACTAGTTAAATTCGCAACAGGGCTGTTCAGAGCGATTCTGGCCTCCCCACGGACGTCACGTGCCAGAAGGTTGCAAAAGGGATCACCTGACCCCTCCCCCCCTCCCCCGGACGTTGCGACCATCATAAATGTGAGTCAGTTGACAAGTGTCTGAATCTGGATCCCCTGAGGATGGGCAAGCTACCAGGGTCGTAAGCGTGAACAACGGTCGTAAGTCACTTTTTTCAACACCTGTTGTAACTTTGAACGGTCACTAAAGGAACGGCTGTAAGTCGAGGACCGCCTGTCCAATCACACCGCTGATCCTGCCAGAACTCCTTACCCACCCGGCCCAACCCTGCGGCAGTCCTCCTTTTCAGAGAAGGACGCTTTCACACAACCGGTCGAACTTGGGTTTACAGGAAATGTTGATCCACTGCCTGGATGGGCAGTCCAGGTGGGCACCCACAATGGCCACACAATCACATCCACACCTCCTGAGCTGGACCCAGAGTGCCTCTTGCTGACCCTGTTACACAGCCTCATACAAACCCAGCCAAGTGCTCCCCACCCACCCACCCACCCGCTTTCTGGGCAGGCCACCTTCACACAACCAGATGAACCTGGAAACATAGAACCACTTCAAATCAGCAGGGGAAGAGCCATCCGGGTGGGCACCCACACAACTCCCCCCTCCATCCTATCAAATCCTTCTGAGTCCCCCCACCCCACCCCACCCCACCCCACCCACATCCACCCTTCCCGAGCTGGCACCACAGTGCCTTTCGCTGGCCTGGCTGTACCCCCCCTCCCCACTCCAGGGTGAGACTCAGGGGGGGTCTCCAGGACAAGTGGCGGAAGCCAATTGACCCCACGGCCACCACAATTCCCCTCCAGACCCCTCACTCTGACCGAATCGCCACGGGGACCATTACGAGCGACCCCCCCCATCCCCCAATACCGAATTAAGGGAGGAATAAAGAGGAGGGTGTCAAAGGAGGGGGGGTGTAGAAGAAAGTGGGGGGGGGGGAACGACAAAAGTGAAAATACTTTTTTTAAAAAGAAAAAAAGAAAAGAAAAGAAAAATCACGAAATTGGACTTGTGGAATTGCTCCCCGCGGTGGCGGTGAGTCGGCCCGGGGTTCAATGGGCAGGGGCGAGCTGGACTCCGTGAGCAGCCCACTCCTCTGTCTTGGCACAGACAAACACACACACACACACACACTACACACATACACTTATTCTCCCTCCCTCCCTCCCTCCCTCGCTTCTCCTGCCCGGCTCCCCTTCTTCCCCACCCCAGCCGGAGAGGAGGGGGGGGTGTCCACCCCTCCTCCACCCTCCCACCCCCCCACCCACGCCGCCCCCGCGCGGGGACTGACCGATGGAGACCAGCTTGATGTGTTCGCGGTCGAGGAACTCCAGCGCCACCGAGACGTTCTCCAGCTTCATCTGCCTGAAGTTGGGGCGCGCGTGATACTTGCGGTACATTTTCTTCTGGCTGAGCACCTCCAAGAGGCCGATGAGCTTCAGGCCGTCGCTCAGGTCCTTCTGCAGGTCGCCGATGCGCTTCTGCAGGCACTTCAGGTGCTCGTTGCACCAGCGCGTGAAGGTGTTCTGCTGGATCTTCTTCCAGGGCGCATCTTCCGCCAGGTCCTTCTCCGTGGCCGGCATCTCCTCCGCCGCTTCCTCGGCCGGCGGGTAGTAGCAGCCCTGCGCGGGGGGCGGCTGCTGCTGCTGCTGCTGCTCGTAGTAGCTGTTGCTGTTCATGGCGGGCGGCGGGCTTGCGCGCGATCCGAACTCGCGGTGGGTGGGTGGGGGGGGGGAAAAAGCCGAAGGAGAAAAAGGCAAAGCGCCTTTGGAGACGGGAGCGAAGGTGGCCGGCTTAAGAGCGAAAGTGGTCAAAAGTGAAAGCGGTCAGCCCCTTGGCCGGCCTGAGGGAGGCGAGGGAGGGGGGGGGAGAAGGAAGGGTCCCGCTCTCCCGCTTCTCTGCCGGCTTCGCCAAACGCCCGCAGCAGCTTTGCGCCCGCAGCGAGCCCCCCACCTCCAAAAAAAGAAAGTGCTGCCGAAAAAGGCGCAAGGAACTTCCAGCGGCTGGAGAGGGCCGGGCCGAGTTGGGCCGGGCCGGGGCTGTTGGGGGTGGTTGCGGGGGTGGGGGTCTTCTTTTGTCTGCGGGAGTCTTCAAGAGGAGGGGGTCGGGCGATGGGGTCCCCTCCGCTGGCTCGGCTCGGCTCGCCTTTCGTGCCCGGCCGACCAAGGCGCAGGCGAGGGCTCGGGCGGGTGTGTCCGGACTCCGCTTGGGTCATTCAAAAGTGGAAGGTCCGGGGGGAAGGAGGGGTTTTTTAAAAGGCTCCGCCACCCCCTCGGCCCCCCCAGCCCACCCCACCCCACCACCCCCCGCCCGCCCGCCCGCCCCACGTCAGGAGGAAGGACCGCGAGGAATGCCTTGCGCGCCCCGGGACCCATCGACAAGTAAGGGATGGGGCGAAGTTCCTTTGCAACGCGCCCCCCTCCCGGCCGGATAATCCCAGCGCTCCGGATTGGCCGCTATGGATAGCAAGCGGCGGGGATTGGCTCCACCCGAAGCGAATCCCCCCCCCTTGGCTGCCCACCCGCCCCCTCCCCTTCCGCAGGCCGGAACGCCAGGGGTATCTCAGCAGCTATTTTTAATTTCCACCCTCCGCTAAAGGAAGGTTGGTGACTGGGCGGCTCTTTCCTCGGTGTCTGAAGATGGGAAAACGTGCCGGGCCTTTGCTGGGGGAGAGAGAAGGGTGTGTGTGTGGGGGGGCCACCCTCTACGGCTTTCCAAACGGGGAGGGTGGGGTGGGAGTTCCTGCCAAGGGAGCCCCCCCCTCTCCCCAAAGTAGCCCTGGAAAAACCAGGTGGAAGGGGCCCTGCCCGGATTGTTGATTGACGTGTCATTTCTGAATTTGCAGTCTTTGACCTGGCTGGATGAAGGGATGATTGAAGGCTTTTCCAAACGTGTCAACAGTTCGGGGTGGGGAGGGGTGAACAGCGCTCCCGACTCTGCAGAGAGAGCAGCCTGAGCTGCAAATTAAAAACGTACAGCAGCCCCCCACCAAAAAAAAAAAAAAAAGTCTTGTCGATTTCCGTCCTTGGGGTTGTTCGACAGTCAGCCAGATGTTTCAACTGGATTTGGCATTTTGTTTTTTCACCTCTAGCCAGATGTGGAAGTTTGGCGGAGTTAAAGGTCTCGTTTCAGGATGTCGGCTGTTCAGAGCATAGCTGCCTGTTGCAATTGACCGATGGGGATTTTGTCAATGCCGATATCGGTGTTATGGTTAGTTGCAGAGTCAACCAGATGTTCAGATTAGATTTAGCATTTTTGTCCGCCCATCGAGTCCTTCCCAAGGACCTGGGGTAGCCAGATGTGGAAGTTTGATGGAGTTAAAGGCCTCGTCTCAGGATATCAGCTGTTCTTTACACAGCTGCCTGTTGCAATTGACCGAAGGGGATTTTGTCAATGCCAATCAAAAGATGCCCCAGAGGTTTTGGGGATTGCACCCAAAAAGGTGCCTATCACTATTAATGGTATGGTGTGTCTCGTAGTCAGCCAGATGTTCAGACTTCATTTGGCATTTTTACCTACCTATCCTTCCCAAGGACTTGGGATGACCAGATGTGGACATTTGAGGGGATTAAAAGTATCATTGCAGGATATCAGCTGTTCCAAGTTCCAAGCCGCCTTTCACAATTGACCAATGGGGATTTTGTCAATGCCTGTGGGATTCAAAGGGTGCGCCAGAGGTTTTTGGGGTTACACCCAAGGCATTATTATTATTATTATTATATACACAATAATGTGAAATCACAGCTGCCAGCTGTGTAGCTGGTGTTGGCCTTCATAAGCATCAAGTTCTTTCCAAGAATTTTAAATTGTGTAATGCATCAGCGCAGTAAAGGCAGCCCTCAATTTACAATGGTCCATTTAGTGACTGTTCAAAGTTACAGCAACACTGGACAAAGTGACTTATGACCCTGTTTCACACTTACCACCGCGGCAGCCATCCCCATGGTCACAGGATTAAAAATTCAGATGCTTGGCAACCAACTCGTAGTTACGACGGTGGCGGTGACCCAGGGTCATGTGACCTTCTGACAAAGCAAAGTCAATGGGGGTTGGGGGAGGAAGCCCAATTCAGTTAACAACCATGTTGCTAACTTAACAATGCAGTGATTCACTTAACAACGGTGGCAAGAAAGGTCGTAAAATGGGGCAAAATCACTTAGCAGATGTCTCATTTAACAACAGAAATTTTGGGCTCCATTGTGGCCATATGTCAAGGACTTCCTGTATTTGTGCAGATGCCAGCAGGGTGGTCTTTCAACCGAATAACCAAATAACAGAGTTGGAAGGGACTTTGGAGATCATCTAGTCCAACCCCCTGCTCAGGCAAGAGACCCTACACCATTCCAGATTAATGGTTGTCCCATGTCTTCTTATAAACTTCCAGTGTTGGAGCATCCACAAGTTCTAGAGGCAGGCTGTTCCACTGGTTAATTTATCTGGGATTATAGACTAACAGAATCACAGAGTCAGAAGGGACCTTAGAGGTCTTCTAGTCCAACCCCCTGCTCAGGAAGGAGACCCTACACCATTCCAGACGAATGGCTGTCCAATCTCTTCATTAAAACCTCCAGTGATGAAGCTCCCACAACTTCTGGTGGCAAGCTGTTCCACTGGTTAATTGTCTTCACTGTCAGGAAGTTTCTCCTTAATTCCAGGTTGCTTCTCTCCTTGGCTTAGTTTCCATTCATTTTGCAATTGGCAGATTAAAATGTTAATGCCCAGATTTTCTACGTGCAAGATCCCCAAAACCACTGGCACCACCATGCCCAGTTTCGGCCATAAACTCTCAACTTCGATTTTCAGATTTTTAGACATCTCCAATTCTTTCTCTTCTGGTGTGGCCACATCAACTATCCACATAGCTTTCTTTTCAAGCACAGTTACATCTGGTATGTGACGAGACAAGACTTTAGCAGTCTGGAAATCCCCCAATATTTTAATTTGCACATTTGATTGCTTTTTCAACTTTTATGTTCTCACTGCGTTTTCATTACTGCCCTGCGATCCTTTTTACAGATGTTCCAGTGAATCATTTTGGCAACTGTCTCCTATTACTGTTTATAATCAGCCTCTGCAATCTTTATTTAATTGATTGAATGTAGCGTGTGGAGTGTAGTAAAGCACAGTACGGTATAATGAAGTACAGTATATCCCAGGGGTCTTCAAACTTGGCCCTTTTAGGACCTGTGGACTTCAACTCCCAGAATTCCTCAGCCAGCTGAGTGAGTTTGGTCCAATCACCAGGAGACGGTGAGTTCTAGTCCCGCCATAGTCATGAAAACCGGCTGGGTGATTCTCTTTCTCAGCCCAAAACACTTCCCAGGCTTATTGTTGTGTGGAAAATAGGAGAAGGAAGGAAGATTAGGTATTTATTTTATAATTTGTTTATAAAATCTATCGTCCGGCCAGCTTACCACAAGGTAACATGGAGGCTGGGGAATTCTTGGGAGTTGAAATGCACGAGTCTTAACGTTGCCAGGTTTGGAGACTCCTGCTCTAGTCTAATGGAGAGAAGGGTTAGGGTCAGCTTTCCAATATTTGAGAGGCTGTCCCAGTGAAGACGGGGGCGGGCGGGCGGTCAAGCTATTCCGCAAAGCACCCGAAGGCAGGACAAGAAGCAATGTAAAACTTTTGTAAGTTTTATAAAACCCTACCGAGACCACACCTGGAATACCGCAGCCAATTTTGGTCACCCCATCACGTTTTTTGGGGAAAAAAGTGCAGAGAAGAGCAACTAGGATGATCCAAGGCCTGGAAACTAAAACATATGAAGAACGGCTACGGGACTTGGGTCTGGCTAGTCTAAAGAAAAGACGAAATAGGGGAGACATGATAGCAGCGTTCCAGTATTTGAGGGGCTGCCACAAAGAAGAGGGGGGGTCACGTTATTCACCAAAGCACCAGAGGGACGGATGAGAAACAATGGTTGGAAGCTGACTGAGGAGAGAAACAAGCTGGAATTGAGGAGAAACTTCCTGACAGTGAGGACAATTAACGGGTGGAACTGCTTGCCACCAGAAATCGTGGGCGCTCCATCACTGGAGGTTTTTAAGAAGAGGCTAGCTAGATGGTCACATATCTGAGATGGTGTAAAAAAGGTAAAGGTAAAGGTTCCCCCGCACATGCGTGCTAGTCGTTTCCGACTCCAGGGGCCGGTGCTCATCTCCGTTTCAAAGCCGAAGAGCCAGCGCTTGTCCAAGGACGTCTCCGTGGTCATGTGGCCGGCATGACTGGACGCCAAAGGCGCACGGAACGCTGTTACCTTCCCACCGTAGTGGTCCCTATTTTTCTACTTGCATTTTTACGTGCTTTCGAACTGCTAGGTTGGCAGAAGCTGGGACGAGTAACAGGCGCTCACTCTGCTACGCGGCACTCGGGATTCGACCCGCCAAACTGCCGACCTTCTGATCAACAAGCTCAGCGTCCCAACCCACTGAGCCACCGCGTCCCTTCTGAGATGGTATACTTCTCCTCTTTGAGTAGGGGGCTGGACTAGAAGACCTCCAAGGTCCCTTCCAACTCTGTTAGTCTGCACCCTTACTCATCCGGCATCTTGGCAGAGGGTCAAAAGGTTTACTAAAGCTGGAGAAATGGATGACTCAAAAGATGGGCCAATGCTGGTCAAGAGGTCATCGGAGCCGCTCTTGATCTTTCCTTCAGCCCAATCTGGAAGACCTGGAGGGATGCCCAGCCTGCGTCACCCCTGCAGAAATAGGTTCCTCGCAGCCCTGGTGGGAATGACAGCTCCTCCAGGAATAGTAGTAGCAGCAACTCCAGGTACCAACCGAGGACGGAGTAAAGAGAGTGTGTGATTCAGCTCTCTCCAAAGGGCAAAGTGTCTTAATAGGAGGAGGACACCGCAAGCCGCAACAATCTGCTGGTGAGTTCAGGAGCAACTTTGCCCGTCTTACTCACTGCTGGGGGGGGGAGGGAGGCACCCAGCCATGCCAGCCCTCCTGCCCCTTTGCTGACCCGGCCGGGCTCCCTCCGAGGACCCCCCTCTCTCAAGGACAGGCCTAGGAAACCGGCCCAGCAGGGGGTCATCCTGTCCCAGGAATCTCCCTGAGAAAATTGGCCTTTTTTTTCCGGAGCAGTTGCACCTCAGAGAGAGAAAGAGAGGCAGTCCCGTCCAGGGGGGCAGCAGGAACACACACACACACACACACACACACGTACATGAGTCAGTCTCTGCCAGGACAGACCTGCTGAGCTGGCAGGTTGCTATCTCTGTTTCACTTATGAGCAAGACGGGCGTCTTCTACGTAGGAGAAATAAATACATTCTATTTCCCCCCCCCCCATTCCTACTCTTTCCGTTTCCATTGATTTCTCTTGTCCCAATTCTTTCTATCATTCACGCTGAACACAAGCCATGCAGACAGTGAATCCCGTTACTGTCTTTTGACCTTAAAGTACCGTCCAGACATCACCTGATACACCTTCTCTGCTGTAATCTCCTCCTACATGCAAAATGAAGGTATTTCGGATGATCAAGGTATTTTATGAGTTCTGCTGTCTGGAAAGGGCCATTAACTGTGATAGAATGCGCTTAAACAGACCAGCGCATTCTATCTGTCTCCTGGTGGTTGGCTCAAAGTCACCCAAATGACTTTTGTGCCTAAGGCAGAACTAGAAATCACCATCTCCTGGTGATTGGCTCAAAGTCACCCAGCCAGCTTTCACACCTAAGTCGGGACTAGAACTCGCCGTCTCCTGGTAATTGGCCCAAAGACCGCCAGCCAACTTCCATGCCTAAGGCAGGACTAGAACTCACCGTCTCCTGCCTTCTAGATTAATTTCCTAACCACTAGAGCAGGGGTGGGGAATCTGGGCTCTTTTATGACTGGTGGACTTCAACTCCCAGAATTCCTGAGCCAGCCATGCTGAGGGGAAAGGGAGAGGTTTCCAAGCTAAGCTGTGCTGGCTCAGGAATTCTGGGAGTTGAAGTCCACGAATCATGAAGGGGCCATAGTTCCCTCATGCTGGCTGAGGAATTCTGGGAGTTGAAGTCCACCAGTCATAAAAGAGCCAAGGTTGCCTACCCCTGGCCTAGGCCGCTTTATGACTCGTGAACTTCAACTCCCAGAATTCCTGAGCCAGCCACGCTGAGGGGAAAGGGAGAGGTTTCCACGCTGAGCCATGTTGGCTCAGGAATTCTGGAGTTGAAGTCCACGAGTCATGAGGGAGCCATAGTTCCCCCATGCTGGCTGAGGAATTCTGGGAGTTGAAGTCCACGAGTCATGAGGGGGGCATAGTTCCCTCATGCTGGCTGAGGGATTCTGGGAGTTGAAGTCCACGAGTCATGAGGGAGCCAAGGTTGCCGACCCCTGCACTAGACTAATTTGCTCTCATTTTAGTTTTTCCATTGCCTGGGTTTTACTCCCAGTAGAAGTTTCTGCAGCCTTCCCTAAGAGCAGCCAGCGAGCGTGCCCGTCTGTACACAACTGTGTGCAAATGCAGAGAATGTGTGTGTGGGTCACTCTGCACAGCCTCTCACTTTTGCTGGCAGGAAAAAGCTTCGGGAAGCTTCTAACATTCAGCGGCCATCGGCCTCGATAGAAATAATGCCTGTCGTCAGACGCCCCGGCTGGACCAGGGCCAGGTGGAGTAACGGGTCTCTTTCCGCAAAGGGCAAGGTAGACCAAAACTGTCTCTGCATTCCCCATCTCGTCCCCCTCCCCCACTCCACCCCACAGCCAGTCAATCAATGCATCAGAAGGGAGCTGGAAGGGACCTCAGAGGTCATCTAGTCCAACCCCCTGCTCAACCTGGAGACCCGCTCCCATTTCAGACAAATGGCTGTCCAGTCTCTTCTTGAAGCCCCCCCCAGGGATGGAGCACCCACAACCAAACGAACGAAATAACAGAATGGTGGAGGGGGAGGGTGACCATGGAGGTCATCTAGTCCAACCCCACCCCACCCCGGTTCAAAGTTACAGCAGCCCTGACAAAAGTAACTGACCACCAGTCCTCGCACTTATGACCATTGCTGTATCCAACACAGTCACGTGATCAAACTTTGGGCACTTGGCAACCGGCTACTGTAATTATGACCGTCGCAGCATCCTGGAGTCACATGGCCCAATGGTGGATGTAAGTCGAGGACTAATGGGAGCCTCTGCTTGAGTGCCCATCCAACCGTCGTCCCTCCACCATCCTGCCTGGAAGAAAAGGTGGACAGAGAACAGCAACAAAGATGATTGGGGGACTGGAGGCTAAAACATACAAGGAACGGTGGCTGGCATTGGGTATGTCTAGATTAATGAAGAGAAGAGTGAGGGGGGGCATGATAGCAGCCTTCCAGTATCTCAGGGGCTGCCCCAAAGAAGAGGCAGTCAAGCTATTCTCCAAAGCACCTGAAGGCAGGACCAGAAGCAACGGATGGAAACTCACCAAGGGGAGAAGCAACCTAGAACTAAGGAGAAACTTCCTGACAGTCAGAACAATTAACCAGTGGAACTACCTGCCTCCAGAAGCTCTGGGAGCTTCATCACTGGAGGTTTTTAAGGGGAGATTGGACAGCTAGACTAGAAGACCTCCCTTCCAGTTTCTATTCTATTCTATTCTATTCTATTCTATTCTATTCTATTCTATTCTATTCTATTCTATTCCATTTTTTCTATTCTATTCTATTCTATTCTATTCTATTCTATTCTATTCTATTCCATTCTATTCTATTCTATTCTGTTCCATATTTTCTATTCTATTCTATTCTATTCCATTCTATTCCATTTTTTCTATTCTATTCTATTCTATTCTATTCTATTCTATTCTATTCTGTTCCATATTTTCTATTCTGTTCTGTTCTGTTCTGTTCCATTCCATTCCATATTTTCTATTCTATTCTATTCTATTCTGTTCTGTTCTGTTCTTTTCCCATTCCATTAATTCTATTCTATTCTATTCTATTCTATTCTATTCTATTCTATTCTATTCTAATTCTATTCTATTCCATTCCATTCCATTATTTCTATTCTGTTCTGTTCTGTTCTGTTCCCATTCCATTAATTTTATTCTATTCTATTCTATTCTATTCTATTCTATTCTATTCTATTCTATTCCATTCCATTTTTTCTATTCTATTCTGTTCTGTTCTTTTCCCATTCCATTAATTCTATTCTATTCTATTCTATTCTTGCCACAAAGCTGCCCAGCCCCTCCCCAGAACAGACCAGGATCCGGGTCCGGAGGCAAAGTTCCGGCCTCTGCTGAGCTGCAGACCCGTCCACAGCCCTGGCAGGCTCCAAGGCCTGGATGGTTGGAGAGCAATGGGAGGTGGGGGGTGGGGGTCTCTATTAATAACCTGCCAAGTCAGAGGAGGCCTGGCGGGCAGCCGTGCCCGCTCTTCCCAAGCGGCACCAGCTTGGCAGTCACCCTGTACTCAGATTCCAGCTGTGACTGCCTGTCTCTCAGCCGGGACTCTGGCAGTTGAAGAGGCTCTGCAGACTGGAGCGGTTGCAGGAATTGGGTCTGTCTAGTTTAACGAAGAGAAGGGCGAGGGGGGACATGATAGCGGTCTTCCAGTATCTCAGGGGCTGCCCCAAAGAAGAGGGAGTCAAGCTATTCTCCAAAGCGCCCGAAGGCAGGACAAGAAGCAATGGAGGGAAACTATCCAAGGAGAGAAGCAACTTAGAACTAAGGAGAGATTTCCTGACAATTAGAACAATTAACCAGTGGAACTGCTTGCCTCCAGAAGCGGTGAATGCTCCAACACTGGACGTTTTTAAGGGGAGACTGGACAGCCATTTGTCTGAAATGGTATAGGGTTTCCTGCCTGAGCAGGGGGTTGGACTAGATGACCCCCAAGGTCCCTTCCGACTCTGTTGTTCTGCTACTCCGAGCAGAGCTGCTTTGCAACAGCATTGGAAGGTAAACTTTCATCCACGAGATCCTTTTTCAGCCACTTTTTCATCGCTTGCAGCCTCCGAGCTGCTGTACTTCCCTGTAGGGTGGGAGAGAACCACAAGCAATCCTGCCAAGCCCCGTGGAGGTTTATAAGAGAATAACAGAGCTGGAAGGGACCTTGGAGGTTATCTAGTCCAACCCCCAGCCCAGGCAGGAAACTCTATACTATTCCAGACCAACAGCTGTCCGATCTCTTTTTCTAAACCTCCACTGATGGAGCACCCACCACTTCTGTTCCCCTGGTTAATTGTCCTCACTGTCAGGAAGTTTCTCCTTAGTTCCAGGTTGCTTCTCTCCTTGACTAGTTTCCATCCGTTGCTTCTTCTCCTGCCTTCGGGCGTTTTGGAGAATAGCTTGACTGCCTCTTCTTTGGGGCAGCCCCTGAGATACTGGAAGGCTGCTGTCATGTCCCCCCTCGTCCTTCTCTTCGTTAAACTACACATACCCAATTCCAGCAACCTTCCCTATATGTTTTGGCCTCCAGTCCCCTGATCATCTTTGTTGCTCTTCTCTGTCACTCTTTCTAGAGTTGCAACATCTTTTTTACATCGTGGTGACCAAAACTGGATGCAGTATTCCAGATGTGGCCTTACCAAAGCATTGTAAAGTGGTATTAGTACTTCACTTGATCTTGATTCTATCCCTCTGTTATTGCAGCCCAGCACTGTGTTGGCTTTTTTGGCAGCTGCAGCACACGGCTGGCTCAGATTTAAGCGATTGTCCACTAGGACTCCGAGATCCCTCTCACAGTTGCTACTACTGAGCAAACTAACACCTATAACAGTGGTAGGCAACCTTGGCCCCCTCATGTCTCGTGGACTTCAACTCCCAGAATTCCTGAGCCAGCATGGCTCAGAGTGGAAACCTCTCCCTTTCCCCTCAGTGTGGCTGGCTCAGGAATTCTGGGAGTTGAAGTCCACCAGTCATAAAAGAGCCCAGGTTGCCTACCTCTGACCTATACTATATCTGTAAATTTGTTTTTTCTTGCCTAAATGTACCGGTAGTCCTCTACTTACAATAGTTCATTTAGTGACCGTTCAGAGTTACAACGGCACTGGGAGAAAAAGGACCATTTTTCACACTTACAACCGTCGCAGCCTCCCCAGGGTCAGGTGATCAAAATTCAGACACTTGGCCACTTGGTTTGTCTTTGTGATGGTCGCCATGTCTCCGGGTCACGCGATTCCCTTTTGTGACCTTCCGACCAGAAAGCCAGATTCCCTTAACGACTTTGGCAAGGCGAACGTCACAACGGCAGTGATTCCCTTGACAATTTTGGCAAGGATGGGGGCACAGTTTGCTTGTCTCGCTTACCAGAGAAATTTTGGGCTGCCTTGCGGCTGTAAGTCAAGGACTCCTCGTAGAACCTGACTTTTCTCTCTGTTGAATTTCACTTTGTCGGGTAGGGCCCTGTGTTCAAGTCCCGTCGAGCGCCTCCTGCATCTGGAGCTTGCCTTCTGGAGCACTAGTGCTGATGCAGAGCAGAGATTTGTTTTCCTACCCAGCCGGCCTCTCTCTGGGGAAAAATAAAGCCGGCTGTCTCAGGGCAGATGTTGGGGTCATTTCCAGCTGTGCAAACACCCGGTCTGGGACCTCATCAGAACTGACTCCCAGCTGCAAAGGTCTTGTGAAGGGCACAATCGCTTCACACATGCCAAAGCAAGTTTGGCTACCCGTCCAGCTGGATTTCGGAGGGAGCGGGGGTGGGTGGGCACCGATTTGGCTTCCCTTGCAAACACATTGTTTCTAACCCCCCTCCACACACCCCACCCCCCCCCCACCCCGCACCAAAAATCCCACTACTTCCTTGCTTTTCCCAAACAGACAGTGACAGATGCGAGCTGCGAGTTGCATAAGGAAAGACGGAAGTCCGACCGAGAAGAGAGAGAGATTGATTCAGTTTTAGACAGGGCCTATTTTTACTTGGGGAATAGAGCAGGAAACGAGTAAGGAGCAGCCGCTTTTGCTGTACAGCTAGTCCTCGAATTACGACAGAAACTTCCGTCGCCGAACAAGTCGCTTCAGTGAGTCAGGCCTGGTTTTAGGACCTGTCTTGACCACGGTTCTTCAGGAAATCATTGCAGCTGTTAAGCGAATCGGCTTCTCCCATTGTCCGAAGCTAGCTGGGGAGGTTGCAAATGGGGATCACGTGTCCTCCCCCCCCCTCCAGATGCTGCAACCGTCATAAGTAGATGCCAGTTGCCAAGCATCTGAAATTTGATCACAGGACTGTGGGGATGCTGCAACCGTCGTAAGTGTGAGTCACTATTTTCACTGACATTGTAACTGCAGTCGCTGGATGGATGGTTGTAAGTTGAGGACAATCTGTATGCTACTGCCCAAAATTTCCATCGCTAGGTGAAACATTTGTTAAGTGAGCTTTAGCCCCATTTTATGACCTTCCTCGCCACCGTTATTTGAAGCGAATGGGTGCGGCTGTTAAATTAGTCACATGGTCGCTAAGGGACTCCCGCTTCCCCATTGACTTTGCCAGTCAGAAAGTCGCAAAAGGGGATTCCTCTGATCCCTAAGGGACGCAGTGACTCAGTGGGTTAGGATGCTGAGCTTGTCGATCAGAAGGTCGGCAGTTTGGCGGGTCGAATCCCGAGTGCCGCGTAACAGAGTGAGCGCCTGTTACTCGTCCCAGCTTCTGCCAACCTAGCAGTTTGAAAGCACGAAAAAATGCAAGTAGAAAAATAGGGACCACTCCGGTTGGAAGGGAACAGCGTTCCGTGCGCCTTTGGCGTCCAGTCATGCCGGCCACATGACCACGGAGACGTCCTCGGACAAGCGCTGGCTCTTCGGCTTGGAAATGGAGATGAGCACCGGCTCCTAGAGTTGGAAACGACTAGCACGCATGTGCGGGGGAACCTTTGCCTTTATCTTTATCTGATCCCTAAGACAGCGCAACCGTCCTAAGTACATGCCCGTTTCCAAGGGTCTGAATTCGGATCACCTTGAGTGACAAACACGCCAAAGGAACCAAAGAGGCAGTCAAGTTTCTGGAAGAAGCAAATACTTGATGACAACGGTCCCCGAGCTTTCTGGATTTGTGGACCGGCGATTGGGGGGCGGGGGGGGGGGGGAAAGGGAATGGTTCTGCACGAGCGGCAAGCGAGGACACGTACGCAACTTCATGCGTGCCCACCGCTTGCCCAAAAGGAGCTTCACGCGCGGGTGCACTTGTCCGCTGCTCACGCAAGTTCCAAACGAGCCACAGCCTGGGGATTGTGGAGCTCTGCTTTATGACAAGTGAGTGGAGCAAAAGAGGAAAAAGTGCAGAGAAGAGCAACTAAGATGATCCAAGGCCTGGAGACCAAAACGTACCAAGAACAGCTGTGGGGACTTGGGTTTGACCAGTCTAAAGAAAAAAGGAAACAGTGGGGGGACATGATAGCAGCGTTCCAGGATCTGAGGGTCTGCCACAAAGAAGAGGAGGGGGTCACGTTATTCTCCAAAGCACCAGAGGGACGGATGAGAAACAACGGTTGGAAACTGACCAAAGAGAGAAGCAGCCTGGAATTAAGGAGAAACTTCCTGACAGTGAGAACAATTAACCGGTGGAACAACTTGCCACCAGAAATCGTGAGCGCTCCATCGCTGGAGGTTTTTAAGAAGCGGCTGGACAGTCACTTGTCTGAAATGGTATAGTATGTCCTCCTGCCTAAGCAGGGGGCTGGACTAGAAGACCTCCATGGTCCCTTCCAACTCTTTTCTATTCTAAAGAAACACTGAACTGGCTCTCCAAGGCAAGAGGGACTTGGAATAAGATTGATTTTTTTCCCCCATTTTAACTTTGTAGACAACCTTTTGTCCGAAAAGCAGAACGAATCGGAAGCGCCTTTACTGACTGACACATTTTAATCAAACGCATCGACTTTCGTGAGCTGTGCCTCATTTCATCAGATACACGGAGTTGCTAGGCCTGCGTTTCTTCACCCGGGCCACTTTAAGATTAATTTTGATGCCCAGAATTCCCCCCTCCCCCCAGCTAACCATCCTAAACACGTGCCAGTTGCCAGGTGCCCAAATTTGCTTCTCCTGACCATGGGGAGTCTGCAACGGTCGTAGGCGTGAGGACCCAGTCATAAGCCATTTTTTAAAGTGCCATTGTAACTTCAAATGGTCATTACATGAACGGTTGTTAAGCCGAGGACTTCTTGCAAATAAAGAAAGGTTTAAAAAAATGGGAATTACTTCAAATAGGTATCGCAATGGAAAAATTCAGCCCCTTGGACAAAGTTTTTATCCTGTTTTCATTTCACGCGTTTGCTCATTTCCCTGGCTTTCGGCATGCCAGAATCCTCGGGCGTCGGTAGAAACCAAATAAATAAAGGAATGAAGGAAATTTGGAAACCTCCGTTACAGGCAGTCCCCAACTTACAACCGCAATCCAGCCCAACATTTCCGCTGCACAGCGAGACACTTGCTAAAGTCGGTTTTGTCCCATTTTTTACGACTTTTCCTGCACAATTGTTAAGTGAATGGCCGCAGTTGCTGCGTTAATGACGTAGTTGCTGCGTTAATGCGGTTGTTAAGTGAAGCCGGCTTCACTTTGTTCGTCAGACTGTTGCAACAGGGGATCACGTGACACACACACACTGGGACACTGCGACCGTCGTAAATATGAATCGGTTGCCAAGTATCTGAATTTTGACCGTGTGACCTTGGGGGATGTGCGTAAGCGTATTTTTTCAGTGCTGTCGTAACTTTGAACGGTCATTACATAAATTGCTGCAAGTTGAGAAGGGTCCGTACCGTGCAGATCCAGAAAAAGGGGAGATCCAGCCCAGCGGCAAACCTTCCCATTTCTTCCGTGGTGGACACTCTGTCCACAATCTGGCTCCAGGCCCACATTTCAGTCTTCGGTGCTCAATATAGCTGATGAGGTGGTATCTCAGTGCGCCAGGCCACAGGCAGATCTCATGAGCTGGACCAGCATGTGCGGTGTCTGAGAAGAATGCCACGTGCTCAGGACGTGGAGCTGACCCCCAGGCCGGCCAGCAGCGTCTTCTCCTCTTCCACCCAAGGGGGATCAGCCAGTGAAAAGGCTGGCCGTTCCCTCTGATCAGCCTGGAGTGAACCCACCTCGTTCCTCCAGCCTACGAAGGGCAGGACGTGACTTTTAATTCGTGGCTGGCTCGCGTGGACCTAGGTACAAAGATGATTAGGGGGCTGGCGGCTAAAATGTAGAACGGTTGCAGGAATTGGGTAGGTCTAGTAGTCTAATGAAAAGGAGGAACAGGGGTGACAATGATAGCAGTCTTCCCGTTGTTAAGGGGCTGCCATAAAAAAAGGGTGGGGGTTCGACCTATTCTCCAAAGCACCAGGAGGCAGGACAAGGAGAAACGGATGGAAACTAATCATGGAGAGAAGCAAGCTGGAATTAAGGAGAAACTTCTTAACGGTGAGGACAATTAGTCAATGGAACAACTTCCCGCTAGAAGTTGTGGGAGGTTTTTAAGAAGAGACCCGACAACCGTTTGTCTGAAGTGGGAGAGGTTTCCCTGCTTTGGCATGGGGTTGGAGAAGACCTCCACGGTCTCTTCCAACTTTGTGATTCTGTTAAACAGGACTTGCCCGATTCATCCAGATGAGAGCATCAGAGCAGTCCGGTTAGACGAGGGGTCTTCAAACCTGGCCCTTTGATGACTTGTGGACTTCAACTCCCAGAATTCCTCAGCCAGGCTGAGGAATTCTGGGAGTTGA
>JAKJMR010018398.1:15348-27089 GCA_024449315.1 Daboia siamensis | reverse complement strand
TTTCCTGGTGATTGGTGAAAAGTCACCCAATTGGCTTCCATGCCTAAGGTGCGACTAGAACTCTCTGTCTCCTGGTGATTAGCCCAAAGTCACCCAGCTGCCTTTCATGCCTAAGGCGGGACTAGAACTCCCCGTCTCCTGGTGATGGGCCCAAAGTCACTCAGCCGCTTTTCGTGCCTAAGGTGGGACTAGAACTCACTGTCTCCTGGTGATGGGCCCAAAGTCAGTCAGCTGCTTTTTATGCCTAAGGCAAGACTAGAACTCACCATCTCTTGGTAAGTGGCCCAAAGACACCAGCTAGTTTTTCATGCCGAAGGTGGGACTAGAACTCACCGTCTCCTGGTGATTGGCCCAAAGTCACCCAAATGCTTTTCATGCCTAAGGCGGGACTAGAACTCACCGTCTCCTGTTGATTTGCCCCAAATCACCATAACTCTGTGGGGTCCTTTTCAACTCCACAGTCCCAATTCTTTCCATGGTTTGAGAACTGGATTTGTACTGATGTGGCCAAAAACTGTATTTGCCTTCCTTGCAGCCACATCCCACTGCTGTCTCAGGTCTGTTTTGCAGTCTAGTCCTGTTTCCTTCTGTCCCTTTCAGCCCATTTGTCTAATCAAGTAAGTTTTGAACTTTATTCTTATATGCCCAGAATTGGTTCCTCACCCTGAGATAAGATCCGGTCAGTTTCAAATAGAACAGTGTGCTGCTGCCTTTTTTGTCCTAAAGAAGTACCAATTTTTTTTTTTTCAAAGTAAGTTTTTTAGACTCTTTTGAATATTTGCTTCAGGTTTCCGTTCTGAGTCAGGATCTTTTCCCCCAGGGCAGTCCCTTGTCGGTGTGTTTGTGTGTGTGCTTGCTTGAAGACAGTTGTGAGAGCCACCAATTCGTAACTCAAAGGAGGAGAAAGCAAGTCGATGGTGGAAAAAACCAGTTCTGTATAATTAGCTGCAGTATCAGTAGAAGCTGTAACTAGATTTCAAGGTTAAGTATTCTTGGCTGATCCCTGCGGGCTTGCTGCATCTGTAGACCAGCTTTTTTTCTTAAGCTGCTGAACCTGAATTTTGGGTTCCGGCAAAATTTCCCCTTTTTTGCTCGCGGGGACACATTTTTTTCTGTCGTAGCCGAATTAAGAACAAGATTTGAATCGTGCCACGTTTCTTTGAGAAGACCAGCTATCGGTTTGGCCCCGTGTTCTTGAAACTTGGGGATTTGAAGATGGCTGGACTTCAACTCCCAGAATTCCTTAGCCAGCTTGGTTGAAAATGGATGATCTTCAACTCCCAGAATTCCCCAGCCAGCATGCTTGAAGATGGGTGGACTGGAGAATGCTGGGAGTTGAAGATCATCCGTTTTAAACCAAGCTGGTTAAGGAATCCTGGGAGTTGAAGTCCCCCCCCCCCCAATTTTAAAGCATACTGGCTGAGAAATTCTGGGAGTTGTCCACCCATCTTCAAGCATGCTGGCTGGGGAATTCTGGGAGCTGAAGTTCACCCCTCTTAAAGCATGGTTTAAGAGAACATCAGCCTATTCTCCAAAGCACTGGAGGGCCATAAGCAACAGATGGAAACTCATCAAGGAGAGATGCAACCTTGAACTAAGGAGAAATTTCTTGACAGTGAGAACAATTAACCAGTGGAACAGCTTGCCACCAGAAGTTGTGGGTGCTCCATCACTGGAGGCTTTCTAGAAGAGATTGGACAGCCATTTGTCTGAAATGGTATAGGGCAGGGCTAGGCAACCTTGGCTCTTTTATGACTTGTGGACTTCCACTCCCAGAATTCCTGAGTCAGCATGGCTGGTTCGGGAATTCTGGGTATTGAAGACCACGAGTCATAAAAGAGCCACGGTTGCCTACCCCTGGACAGGGTCTCCTGCTTGAGCAGGTGGTTGGACTAGAAGACCTCTGAGGTCCCTTCCAACTCTGCTGGCCCCCTGTGGCTTTGCCAGCATGGCTGAAACAGGTGAGTGGGCAGCCGAGCACCCCAAGGAAGCCTTGGTGGACGCATTTTTGGAACAAAGTGCTCCCCGGCTGAGCATCCCGTTGCATCTGGCTGGGTTTGCGACGGGGCTGGCCCTGCCCCACTGACTCGTGGGTGGCGTGGTCACACCCGTGGAACCAGAATCGGAGGAGGTTTTGCAACATCCAGGGCGATCAGTCATCGCCACATGAAAGAAAATGGGTGGATGCTTTTTATTTATTTACTGTTATCTGTCTATCTGTCAACTGTAAACGGCCGCCCATCTCAGCCAAAAGAGACTCTGGGCAGCGTCCAGGAACACAATAAATATATTAAAAGCAGTCGTGGTTAAGAAATAGGAAAACAACCCTTATTAAAAGTAATTTAGGATTGCAAAAGGGGAGTCACACGACCTGGGGAGACTGCGACTGTCGTAGATGATGATGATGATGATGATGATGATGATAATAATAATAATAATAATAATAATAATAATAATAATAATAATAATAAATAATATTAATAATAATAATAATAATATAGTTGGAAGGGACCTTGGAGGTCATCTAGTCCAACCCCCTGCTCAGGCAGGAAACCCTATACCATTTCAGACAAATGGCTGTCCAGTCTCTTCTTAAAGACTTCCAGTGTTGGAGCATTCACAACTTCTGGAGGCAGGTTGTTCCACTGGTTAATTGTGCTCACTGTCAGGAAATTTCCCCTTGCATGCCAGTTGCCAAGTGTCTGAATTGTTGATCAAGTGGCCGTAGGGACGCTGCAAAGGTCATTAAGTGCAAAACCTGGTCGTAAGTCACATTTTTTTTCAGTGCCGTTGTAACTTAGATTACTAAACCACCTGTATTCCTTTCTTAGCCCCCCCAGGAAGCAGGAGCCACGTTGGGTGAGTGGGGGGGGCCTTCAATTTGGAAAGAGTTGTGGCAGAAAATGTTACATTTGCTTGTCCGTTTATCGTCGTTCATCCTCTTCATTCTAGCCATATTTAACCACGGCAGGATGAAGGCCTCTTCCGCCTGTTCTCAACCCATGCGGTCTTGAGCTTTCTTTTGCCGGTTGGGCCCCGCCATATTTGGCTGATGTGGTCGCTCCATCTTGTTTTAGGTCTCTTTCGTCGACGCTTTGGATCAAGCGGGATCCGTTCCATCACCGCCTCGGTCCAACTGCCCTCCGTTCTGCTTGCCAACAGACCAGCCCGTTTCCCTTGCAATTCTTGGACTCAGTTGATGGCCTTGTATATTTTCATTTGTTGTCTAATCCAGAGATCCCCAACCTTTTGGGCACCAGGGACCGGTTCCGTGGAGAGAGGTTTTCCCACAGACTGGAGGGTGCGTGGTTTTGTGCTGCCTGCATCCCGCGGATAGGGCTTTGCTTGTTTGTGCGGACCGGTTGCTGGCATGCTGTGGCCCGGTACTGGTCCATGAACCAAGTGTTGGGGACCCCTGCTCTAATCCATGTGCGGGCCTTGCGATGCCCAGCAGGTCTCTTTCCATGGCGCTTTGTGACACATGTAGCTTTTGCTATGATTGTCTGGTTAGTGCCCATGTTTTGTTGGCATGTGTAGAGAGTCAGTAGCACACACTGATTGGAAACTTTTCCTGTATCAGGGCAGGTTGTTCTTGACCACGACACCTAGCTTGCCGAATGCCTGCCAACCACATTTAACACGCCGTTCAATTTCCTTTGTTGTATAACCTTCCACCGAGATCTGTTGGCTGAGCGTATACGTAGCGGTCTGCTGTGTCTAGTAGTTCTTCTCCAGATATATATATATATATTTCTATCTTTAATAAATTGATTAAACATAGCCTGGCCTCTTTTTCAGGTGTGTTTTTAAGGCAAAGGGTTGTCCTGCTTGGCGCTGTTCTTGTGTCTTTGCAGGTCTTGTGAGAAGAGAACATCATCCGCAAATCTGAAGTGGTTCATTTCTCACACTTTTCAAAATGCTCGCGCTTCAGTGGCCCCGTCGTGTGTGTATGTGTGTGTGTGTGTGTGTTTGTGTGTGTGTGTGCACGCACATTGGGTGCTTTTAATTTGCTTGGTCGTCTTCGGTAGAGGAGCAAATTTTGTGGGTGCTGCAGGCCATGGGTCGCTTGAACAAAAAAGGGGGGAAATTCGCTGCTTGTTCCCGCAGCTGGACCAACCCACGATCCAAACCATGGTCCCATCGTGGCCTTCTTCCTTCCAAGCGTCCAGACGATTGAGGTTCTCCTGGGTCCCGATGGATGGAGGCTTCCCCAAATCAGCCCTTTGAAATCTCATCCGTTGTCGGAGGGGTGGGGGAGGCAGCTGAACCCGGCAGCTGGGCTACAGCCTCTGAACCATCTGGGACCGCCGTTCCTCGGAAGACACTATTTGCTGCTTTCAATTTTTGCTTCCGGCTCGTGATGACCTCTCGGCTTCTCCTTCCAGGCCAGGCCCTTCGACGGGGGAGTTGGGTGGGGTGGGGGGACTGAAGCATGAACCCCCACCCGCGGCGCATCCGCCTGAAGCCCTGGCTGGTGGCCCAGGTGAACAGCGGCCAGTATCCGGGTCTGCGCTGGGTGGACGCGGAGCAGAAGCGGTTTTGCATCCCCTGGCGCCACGCCACTCGGCACGCGCCCTGCCAGGATGACGAGAACACCATCTTTAAGGTGAACCCCCCCAGGGAGGAAGAGGGCAGGTTGGGGTTCATGTTGCCTGGGCACAAAGTTTGGGGGTGGCGGTGTGGAAGGGGAACAGCCAAGATTTAAGTTGACTCCTTGGGTCATCCTTTGTCAGGAAGGCAGACAGAACGGAGATTTTCATGACCGGCTAAGAATAACAACCACCCAATTTCAGACGGACCTCAATGTATGATCGGTTGCTTAGCAACAGACCCCCCCCAAAAGTGCTTATAAACCAGTCCTGAAATTCCAATGGCTGACACCCCCCCACACACGGGGTCACATGACTTCGTTTTAGGTATTCAGCCACCAGCCCTGATTGATGACTCTTTGTAGTGTCTTGCAGTCACGTAGCCACAATTTATTATATTTTTTGCCCAAGCCCAGCGTTTTACTTCCATTTTTGTCAAAAACAAAAAAAGCCCTCTAGAGCAGCGCCCCCCCCAAACTTTCTGGGGGGTTTTCTGGAGGGGGGGAGAAGGGGGAAAGAGGAGATGGTTTTGAGAGAGGGGCAGGCCCACAGATGAGCCCCTGTCAGGCGCCAGCCAGCCACTCCTGGGGCCCGGTTGCAAATAGGCCACAGACCGGTAATGGGCCACAGCCCATAGGTTGGGGATCAATGTCCTAGAGCAGGGGTAGGCAACTTTGGCTCTTTTATGACTCGTGGACTTCAACTCCCAGAATTCCTCAGCCAGCATGGGGGAACTATGGCCCCTCATGACTGGTAGACTTCAACTCCCAGAATTCCTGAGCCAGCATGGGGGAACTATGGCCCCCTCATGACTGGTGGACTTCAATTCCCAGAAAACCTGAGCCAGCATGGGGGAACTATGGCCCCCTCATGACTCGTGGACTTCAACTCCCAGAATTCCTGAGCCAGCATGAGGGAACTATGGCCCCTTGATGACTCGTGGACTTCAACTCCCAGAATTCCTGAGCCAGTGTGGGGGAACTATGGCCCCCTCATGACTGGTGGACTTCAACTCCCAGAAAACCTGAGCCAGCAGGGGGAACTATGGCCCCTTCATGACTCGTGGACTTCAACTCCCAGAATTCCTGAGCCAGCATGGCTCAGCTTGGAAACCTCTCCATTTCTCCTCAACATGGCTGGCTCAGGAATTCTGGGAGTTGAAGTCCACGAGTCGTAAAAGACCCAAAGTTGCCTACCCTTGTCCTAGAGAAAACTGGCCTTGCTTAATGACAGCTGCAAAAATAAGTCATAGAGTTAGGTTGGTTATATGAGAACCTACTTAACAACTGTTATGACTTTAGACCAGGGGTCCCCAACTGCCCCGGGCCACAGACCGGCACTGGTCCACAGCAAACCAGAAACCGGTCCATGTAAATAAGTAAGGCCCTATTTGCAGGATGCAAAATCATGTTCAGCCCCCCTCCTGCCACCACCCAAGTCCACAGAAAAACCTCTCTCCGTGGAACTGGACCCTGGTGCCCCAAAATTTGTGGGCCACTGGTTTAGAGTCCCAGGGTTAGGAAACCTTGGCTCTTTTATGACTTGTGACTTCAACTCCCAGAATTCCTGAGCCAGCCATGCTGAGGGGAAAGGGAGAGGTTTCCATGCTGAGCCATGCCGGCTCAGGAATTCTGGGAGTTGAAGTCCACGAGTCATGAGGGGGCCATAGTTCCCCCATGCTGCCTCAGGAATTCTGGGAGTTGAATTCCGCCAGTCATGAGGGGGCCATAGTTCCCCATGCTGGCTCAGGAATTCTGGGAGTTGAAGTCCACGAGTCATGAAGGGGCCATAGTTCCCCCATGCTGGCTCAGGAATTCTGGGAGTTGAAGTCCACAAGTCATAAAAGAACCAAGGTTGCTTACCCCTGGTTAGACCATCATGGGTAGGCTCCATTTCGGTCGTAAATTGAGGACTATCATATTTTTTTTAGCCGAATGCCAAATGATCATCTAGAAAGAGTTTATATTGCAAATTGAAAAATAATTGTAGTGACAAAAATCAATATTTATAGATAGGCCTTGACTTACGGCCAGAAGGGATCCCCAAATTTATGTTTGCTGAGTAAGGAAATTTGTGAAGTGAGCTTTGCCCCATTTTGCGACCTTTCTTGCCACAGACTTTAAGCGAGTCACCGCAGTTGCTATGTTTAATAAAACGGTTGTTAAATGAATCTGCTTGTCAGAAGGTCGCAAAAAGGGCATCACGTGACCCCAGGAGGCTGCGACTGTCATAAATACGAGTCGGTTGCCAAGCAGCCTGAATTTTGGTCACGTGACCGTGAGGATGTTGCCGTGGTCATAAGTGTGAAATATATGGTCCTAAGTGCCTTTTCCCAGCGCTGTTGTAACTAAATTAAACAAGCGGTTGGAAGTCAGTGGCTACTTATACTTCTTAGAAGCCTGTGCCTGTATTATTTACTAACAAATGGTTGTTAAGTTGTAACCATTTTGTTGTAAGTCGAGAACTACCTCACCCAAAAGAGAAAACGGAATGAGCAGAGGTGAGCAAAAAAAGCAGCGGGAATTAAAGAAAGGTCTGAATTCCTGACGGCTTCCCCAATGACTCTGCTCGTGGGAAGCTGGCAGGAAGCATCAGAAATCTCACGCTCTTTTCTTTCTGGCGCGAACAGGCCTGGGCCAAAGAGACGGGCAAATACAACGAGGGCGTGGACGAGCCGGATCCGGCCAAGTGGAAGGCCAACCTGCGTTGCGCCCTGAACAAAAGCCGGGAGTTCAGCCTGATCTACGACGGGACCAAGGACACGCCCATGCAGCCCTACAAGATTTACGAGGTCTGCGATGCACCCCTGCCGAACGGAGGTACCCGCTGGTTTTGCAGTTTCGTTGCTTTGTCCCCCAACTAGGGGCGTTCGGGGACCCATGGATTCTACGCTGCCCCATCACAAGGGGGCCCCTCCACCCACACACCCAAAAGGTTGCAGAGATTGCTGCATGGAAGTTATGCTCCTCACACACACACACACACACACACACACACACACACACACACACACGCAGAGACACAAACACACACTCTCTCTCCTCTCCTTTCCTTCTCCTGTCCTTCACTTCCTCTTCCTTTCTGCCTTCCTTCCTTCCTTCTTCCCTCCCTTTTCTTCCCTATCCTCTTTCCTTCTCCCTTTCTCTTCCCTCCTTCTTCCCCTTCTCCCTCTTTTCCTTCTCTCCTTCCTCCCTTCCTATTTTCTCCTTCCTTCCTTCCTCTTTCCCTCCCTCCCTCCCTCCCTTTTTCTCTTTCTTTCTTTCTTTCTTTCTTTCTTCCTTCCTTCCTTCCTTCCTTCCTTCCTTCCTTCCTTCCTTCCTTCCTTCCTTTCCTTCCCCTCTCTCTCTCTCTCCCTCTCTCTCTTTCCTCTGCTCATTATTGTCTGCTCAGACACGTTGGGCAGGTTCTGAAAGAGCTATAAAACCTGCCGATCCTCTCGCTCTTTCGGTTCCATGCAGGCTCTCCAAAAAAGGCTGTTCTCCTTCTCCACCGCTTGGCCTCTCCCATCCCCTGCAGCCTTCCACAAATCCAAAGAAGACAAAATGGCGGCACCAGGGATTCCCTCTCCATCCAACATTCCTCCCCTCCGTTTCTCTCCTCTGGGTTGGAAACATGGCAGCATTTTATCCACGGCGCAATCAAAGGGCTGATTCGGTCAGTCCTCGACTTACAACCGTTCGTTTAGTGACCGAAGTTTACAACGGCACTGGGGGGGGGAAAGGGACACGACTGTTTCTCGCACATACAACCTTTGCGGCGTCCCCAGAGTCACGTGACTCACCTTTATGACGGTCGCAGTGTCCCAGAGTCACCTGATTCCCCTCCTGACATGCAAAGCCAACGGGGGAAGCCGAATTCACTTAACGATGGTGCGACTAACTTAACAGCTGCAGTGGTTCACTTGCGGCAGGAAAGGTGGCAAAATGGGCAACACTCCCTTAACCATTCTCTCAGCTCAATTGCAGTCCTAAGTCGAGGACTAAAAAAAAGAGCGCTAAACCCACTCTCAAAAGGAGGCTTACCCCCGCCCCCGGCTGTTATTTGGGCTCTTTCTAAATCCGTGTCCAAAACAGGGTTGAGGAGCAGCTGGTCTGTTGGGGGAGGGACCTTTACTTGCCTTTCCGTACCATTTCACCGGGTTGCATTTTCCGTGCAAAATCCTCACCCAGAGTCAGAGGGGAGTTGTGGCAGGTGGAGAAGCCTGCCTGTGTTCACAGCCACGTCCCAAAAGTGCTTTTTTTCCCAAAGGCAACTGGGTGTTGTTGTTTTGTTGTTGTTGTTGTTGTTTCCTTGAAGAGGTCTCGCTTCTCATCCAGGAAGCTTCTTCAGTTCTGCACAAACTGCTAGAACCAGAAAAGCTTCTTGAATGGGAAGTGAAACCTCTTCAGGGAAAACAACCAAACCAAGTCCAGTTGCCTTTTGAGGGGTTAAAAAAAAAAAAAAAAAGCAGCACCTTTCACACCACCGTGACCTGGTGGACATTTAGTGGCCGCTAGTTAAAACTCGCCTCGTCCTTCATCCTAGTTCGAGAGAGGGCTTGGCGGATATTCTCACGCTGGCTGTAAAGTGGCTGTAAAGTGGTCTTCAGTGGTTCTCCTCCTACCTTCTGGGACGTTCGCAGTCGGTGTTGGCAGGTGGGCAGAGATCGACCCCGAGGCCACTCATTTGTGAGTTCCTCAGGGGTCGGTCCTCTCGCCTCTCCTGTTCAACATCTACAAAAAACCGCTGGGTGAGATCATTCGTGGTTTTGGAGTTGGGTATCATCAGTACGCTGATGATGCCCAGCTTTTTATTTCGACCCCAGTGATGCCCTTGACGTGATGTCCCGCTGCCTGGAAGCGGTCCGGGTCTGGATGGGGAGGAACAGGCTTCAGCTCAACCCCGACAAGACTGAGTGGCTGTACGTGCCGGCACCTCAGGAAATTCAGATTATTCCATCTCTTACTATGGGGAGTGAGTTATTACCCCCCGTAGATAAGGCTCGCAACTTGGGTGTCCTCTTAGATTCACAGCTCTCCTTAGAAGTTCATATAGGAGCTGTGACTAGAGGGGCCTTCGCCCAGGTTCGCCTGGTGCGCCAGTTGCGACCCTATCTGGACCGGGATGCCTTGCGTACAGTCACTCGTGCACTTGTGACCTCTCGTTTAGACTACTGCAATGCTCTCTACATGGGGCTGCCCTTGAGGACCACTCAGAAGCTTCAGCTGGTACAGAATGCAGCCGCGCGAGTTCTGTTGGGGGTCTCCCGATACTCCCATGTTACACCTCTGCTCCGTGAGCTACATTGGCTGCCAGTTGTCCTTCGGGTGAGATTCAAGGTGTTAGTAATGACCTATAAAGCCCTACATGGCATGGGTCCGGAGTACCTCAGGGATCACCTGCTGCCGGCGTCAACTTCCCTCTGTCCAGTGCGCTCCTACAGAGAGGGTCTCCTCAGGGTACCACCGGTCAGAGAATGTCGTCTGGTGACCCCCAGGGGGAGGGCGTTCTCGGTGGGCGCACCTGACCTGTGGAACCGCTTACCGGCTGAACTCCGGATGGCTCCCGACCTTCGCTCCTTCCGGCGTGATCTAAAAACTTATCTATTTGAACAAGCCGGCCTGGTCAGATGGATTTGGGGTTTTAACATCGTTTTTAACTAATTTACAGCATCGGGCACAATCATTTAATTTTAAATTTTATATTCTGTATTCTTATTTTTATTGCCCTGTATATCGCCCTGAGTCCTTCGGGAGAAGGGCGGTATATAAATCAAAATAAATAAATAAATAAATAAATAAATAAATAAATAAATAAATAAATAAAGTGGGGGGGGGACTGTCAGACCTACCACAACCTAAATCTCTAAATAGGAACAATCCTTGGCTCCATTTGTTGAGAATAACAATAAAGTTGGAAGGGACCTTGGAGGTCATCTAGTCCAACCCCCTGATCAGGCAGGAAACCCTATACCATTTCAGACAAATGGCTGTCCAGTCTCTTCTTTAAAACTTCCAGTGTTGGAGCATTCACCACCTCTGGAGGCAGGTTGTTCCACTGGTTAATTGTTCTAACTGTCAGGAAATGTCTCCTTAGTTCCAGGTTGCTTCTCTCCATGATTAGTTTCCATCCGTTGCTTCTTCTCCTGCCTTCGGGTGCTTTGGAAAATAGCTTGACTCCCTCTTCTTTGGGGCAGCCCCTGAGATACTGGAAGGCTGCTATCCTGTCCCCCCTGGTCCTTCTCTTCCTTAAAGTAGACATACCCAATTCCTGCAACCGTTCCTTGTATGTTTTAGCCTCCAGTCCCCCAATCGTCTTTGTGGTTCTTCTCTGCACTCTTTCCAGACTCTCAACATCTTTTTTATATTGTGGTGACCAAAACTGGATGCCGGATTCCAAGCGTGGCCTTACCAAGGCATTGCAAAGTGGTATTAATACTTCACGTGATCTTGATGTCAAGCGCGTTGCAGCATTGCAAAACCAGAACTGAGAATCACCCGCCAAAACCCCTGAGTTCTACTTTTTCCCTCCCTTAACGTTCTCTCATTGTCCACCCAGCTGTAACCAATCAGGATCGGGCAAAATGTCTCCATCGCGGTCAGTCCAAGCATGCCGTTTGGTAGGTGGCCCCTTCCTTCTCCCAGCTGGGAGGCCTTGAGGCAGCTTCTCCGGGCGATGCAGCCTTTACTTCCGTTACCCCAAGCATCCCTCCTTTCCTTCCTGCTCCCCACAGTTCATGGCGGTTTGTCACCGCCCAGCAGCGAAGCGTAAGGTGGCAACTAACCGGGATGCCATGTGGGGAAGTCCTCAGTCCTTGTCCCTAATGTTTGTGAGGACCCCTTGGCTCCAGAGACAACACACCTGCGACCTTTATGACAATTTCAAACTCTGAAGAAGTCTCCGTAACCCTCTGCTTTTGTCTTCAGAGAGCTTTGCTGGAGAAGACCGTGGGGGGTGTGAAGAAGAGGAGGAGGTGAGATCTGGGGTCTTCCTAGCCTTCTTTGGAGCAGATCTAGGGGGGATTATTATTATTGTTATTATTATTGTTGTTGTTGTTGTTGTTTTGTTGTTGTTGTTGTTGTTTTGTTGTTGTTGTTGTTTGTTGTTGTTGTTGTTGTTGTTGTTATTATTATTATTATTATTATTATTATTATTATTATTATTATTATTATT
>JAKJMR010018398.1:1430-14031 GCA_024449315.1 Daboia siamensis | reverse complement strand
TTCCTCCCTCTCTCCCTCCCTCTCCCTCCTTCCTTCTCTCTCTCCCTCCCTCCCTCCCTCTCTCTCATCTATCCATCCCATTTGGGAATGCATTCATAGATGTATAAGTAAAAATTGGGAAACAATTTAAAGAGATGTACTTAAATTGATTTTACTTAGAATTTAAATTGATTTAAATTATGTTTTAAAATGTTTACTCATCCATTGATCAATGCCTTCCCCAATGGGATGGATAGTAGAGGGAGGGGGGAGGGGGAGAGAGATGGCTTGATTTCTCAATTGGCGAAAGGCCCCTCGCCCTCTCCCGCCGACCCTTCCCTCTCTTAGCGTGGTAGATCTGCCTGGTGCCTGGGTGCTCCATTCCAGGGGCAAGAAGCCGCTCTGCTTTGCCCTCCGCCCCGCCCTGGCTCAGGCGCTCTGCTCCTCCAGACGGGACGCAGTGGGTTTCCGTCACTGATTGTGCTTTTTCCTTTGATTGCAGCTGCAGAAAATGATGCCCACCTTGAGAATCGCAGGTGGGTCCTTGGCAGCCCCCAGAATGGGGGGGGGAGGGGGCGGGCAGCCTGGAGGGAGGGGCAGGGCGGAATTGTTCCCAATCTCTCCTGCTGGGTGGGGGCTCCAACTTTTTTCTAAAGGAGAGCCCGTTTCAGGTCGTGGTTAGGACGCTGGCCTAGAAACCAGGTGACGGTGAGTTCTAGTCCCACTTTAAGCATGAAAGCTACCCAGGTGACTTTGGGCCAATCACCAGGCGACAGTGAGTTCTAGTGCCACCTTAGGCACGAAAGCCAGCTGAG
This sequence comes from Daboia siamensis, assembly GCA_024449315.1. Taxonomy (NCBI): domain Eukaryota; kingdom Metazoa; phylum Chordata; class Lepidosauria; order Squamata; family Viperidae; genus Daboia; species Daboia siamensis. The sequence continues at coordinate 13,237 of JAKJMR010018398.1, read as the reverse complement.
TGACTTTGGGCCAATCACTAGGAGACAGTGAGTTCTAGTCCTGCCTTTGGAATGAAAGTTGGCTGGGTGACTGTGGGCCAATCACCGGGAGACAGTGAGTTCTAATCTCACTTTACACATGAAAGCTACCTGGGTGACTTTGAGTCAATCACCAAGAGACGGTGAGTCTAGTCCCGCCTCAGTCATGAAAGCCAACTGAGTTACTTTGGGCCAATCACCAGGAGACGGTGAGCTCTAGTCTCACTTTAGACGTGAAAGCTGACTGGGTGACTTTGGGAAAATCACCAGGCGACAGTGAGTTCTAGTCCCGCCTTTGGAATGAAAGTTGGCTGGGTGACTTTGGGACAATCACCAGGAGACGGTGAGTTCTAGTCTTGCCTTAGACATGAAAGCCAACTGGGTGACTTTGGGCCGATCACCAGGCGACGGTGAGTTCTAGTCCTGCCTTAGGCGTGAAAACCAGCTAGGTGATTTGGTCCAGTTCCTTTCTCTCAGCCCAGCCCACCTCAAAGGGCTGTTGTTGTGGAGAAAACAGGAAGAGGAAAGAGAATTACGTACATTGAGTCCATTGTGGGATATAAATCACGCCAAAAAAGAGAACTGCCTTCGGACCGCCCCCCCTCCGTACGGAAACGACACCCTTGCCATCCTTCCGTTTTGACCCCGTTTCCTGGGTCACTCCCTACAGTGTCCGCTTCTCTCGTTCCAGATCCGTCGCAGGCGGCAGAACCCCTGCCTCCGTACCCGTGGCTCAAGCAGGAGACCCTCTACTCCAACCCGTGCGCCAACGGGACCTTCCCCCACTTGGCTCCCCTGGAGGTGGGGCCTGTGCCCCCGGCACCGGCGCCCGTGGGGGCCTTCGCGGTAGGAGGGGAGCCGCCGGTGCCCAACTTTGGCGAATCTGCAAACCGGATGTCGCTGGTGGCGGAGAGCATGTCCATGCCGGGCCCCCTGGCGCCTCTGCCCGAGGGGGACGGTCCGGGAGCCCCCATGGAGCAGTTCATCCCGAATTTATTGATCAGCCCTCACATGCTGCCACGTAAGCACTTTTATGGCCGTGCACTATGGGAATGGGGAGAGGAGAGGGGAAAGGTGGGGGTCCTCTGTCGGCTGCATTCACACGACCCATTTGCACAGAATGCCCATGTTGGCTAGCAACCCAGGGGGCCCTCGTCTTACAAGCGTTCATTTAGCGACCGTTCAAAGTTACAAACGGCACTGGAAAAGGGACAGGACTGTTTTTCACACTTAACGACCCGTGATCAAAATTCGGACAATTGGCAACTGACTCGTATTTACGACGGTCGCAGCATCCCGGGGTCGCACGTTCCTCTTTTGCAACCTTCTGACAAGCAAAATCAACGGGGGAAGCCCAATTCAGTTAATGACCGGGTTACTAATTTAACAACTGCAGTGATTCACTTAACAACCCTAGTCAAAATTTGGACACTTGGCAACTGATTCATATTTATGACGGTTGTAGCGTCCTGGGGGCGTCCCGGGATCTCCCTTTGTGATCTGACAGGCAAAGTCCTTGGGGGAAGTCAGATTCACTTAACGACCAAGTAGCTAACTTAACAATTCCAGCGATTCACTTAACAACGGTAGCAAGAAAAGTCGTAAAATGGGGCAAAAATTCACTTCACAAATAACTCACTTTACAGAAATTTTGGGCTCAGTTGTGGTTGTTTGAGGACTAGAGTACCTATAGTAGAAACATAAAAAATTAAGGGCAGAAAAAGACGTAGGGGGCCCTTGAAATCATCCTATTTTTCTTTTTAATTTGCTTATTGATTCATTATTTTTAATTCTTATTTTAATATTTTATTCTTTTTTTTTTCATTTTTAATTTTTGTCAGACAATGGACGTTTGCTTATTCCAACTGGGTTTAAGCTCAGTTCTTCAGTAACTCAGTTACGATTAACCTGAGTTCCTTTTTTTTTTGGTGGCTTAACGTGTCCTGCGAAGCAACTAATCTTGATTAGTGGCTGGTTTACGCTCCTATGAAGACCCAGGAAATGGTTAATTCAGGAACTGGGCTTAGAGCAGGTTGTGTGAAGCCAGCCTCAGTTACAGATAGTTTCGACTTACATCCACAACGGTGCCCCAGATTTAAGTGGTTAAGCCAGACCGTGGTTAAGCGGGTTTTGCCTCGCTTTACGACCTCCCTTGCCACCCTTGTTATGTGAATCACTGCAGTTCTACGGTTAGTCACATGGTTGTTAAGCGAATCCGGTTTCTCTCCCCCGTGACGTCACTTGTCGGAAGTTTGAAAAAGGGGCTCACGTGACCCCAGGTGATGTCCTCAGTACACACCAGTTGCCGAGCTTCTGAATTTTGATCACGTGACCGCGGGGATGTTGCGATAGTCGCAAGCGTGAAAAACGGTCCTAAAGTCATTTTTTTAGCGCCCTTGCAACTTTGAACGGTCAGTAAAGGAACTGTCGTAAGTCGAGGACAATCTTAAAACTCACTGCCACTTTGCACCGTTGCGGCCTCTATCTTGGCTTTTTGGACCGTGCCTTGCAGACTCCCCCCACCCAAAGGGCTTTGAGTTTGGGGGGGGGGTCACCCTTCCTGGTTGCCCCTCTTTGACCCTGCCACCGATGTCCAGTTTCCGCTTTGACCAGGGCTAGGCAACCTTGGCTCTTTTAGGACTCGTGGACTTCAACTCCCAGAATTCCTGTGCCAGCATGGGGGAACTATGGCCACCTCTTGACTTGTGGACTTCAACTCCCAGAATTCCTGAGCCAGCATGGGAGAACTATGACCCCCTCATGACTCGTGGACTTCAACTCCCAGAATTCCTCAGCCAGCCTGGCTCAGCTTGGAAACCTCTCCCTTTCCCTTCAGCATGGCTGGCTCAGGAATTCTGGGAGTTGAAGTCCACGAGTCCTAAAAGAGCCAAGATTGCCTAGCCCTGCCCTTGACCCTCCGTGTCGTCTCCTCCTCCTCCTCCTCTTCCTCCTCCAGTGACCGACCTGGAGATCAAATTCCAGTACCGGGGACGTCCGGTAGAGGCCCTGACCATCAGCAACCCCCACGGCTGCCGCCTCTTCCACAGCCACCTGGAGCCCACCCAGGAGCAGGTGGAACTCTTCGGCCCAGTGACGCTGGAGCAGGTCCGCTTCCCCAGCGCCGAGGCCGTCCCCAACGAGAAGCAGCGCTACTACACCCACCAGCTACTCGACGTCCTGGACCGGGGCCTGATCCTGGAACTGCAAGGCCAGGACATTTACGCCATCCGGTTGTGCCAATGCAAAGTCTTCTGGAGCGGCCCGTGTGCCGGACAGCTGCCCGGGCCTAATCCTATTGAGCGGGAGAAGAAAGTCAAACTTTTTAGCCTGGAGAGTTTCCTCAACGGTGAGAGGAGGCTCTTCGTCCGTTGTGTCAGGGCTGCTGGGAAGAGGAGGATGGGCTTTGTAGTTCCAGCCCACCCCAGAGACGGTCTGGAGGGAGACTGCGTGGCAGAGGAGAACATGTTAGGAGACTTGGCGATGGATGTTCTCCTTCAGGATGGAGAAGATGTTGGTTTTGTGTTGACAGGTTTTCAAGAGTCGTAGACAAGAGCATGTCGTGTTCGAACAATTTTTTGAACCTGGGCGACTTTTAAGACTTATGGACTTCAACTCCCAGAATCCCCTAGCCAACAGGGATGGCTGAGGAATCCTGGGAGTTGAAGTCCACAAGTCTCAAAGTAGGCAGGTGTCTCTCAACCTTGGGAACTTTAAGAGGGGAGGACTTCAACTCCCAGAATCCCCCTGCCCGCATGGAATGCTGAGGAATCCTGGGAGTTGAAGTCCACAAGTCCAATTTCAGTCTTCATTTGGATATAGCCAGCTTTCCGCGATGGAATCACGGCTCTTCATGTCAAAATTTCCCAGTTAGGAAGGACATTTCCCCCGCCCCCCCCGACATTTTTTCCCAAGTTTCCTTCTGTCCCCCCTCCCCCCACGGCTTCTGCTACCTTCAAGGTAACTTCGAAAGTTGATTTTTTTCCCCCCTCTCGCTGGGACATGTTTTTAATTTTTAATTTTTCCCTTCCTGCAGGACTCATCCTGTTCCAGAAAGGCCAGAGCCCGACGCCGCCTCCCTACGAGATTTTCTTCTGTTTTGGGGAAGAATGGCCGGATCAGAAGCCCAAGGAGAAAAAACTGATCACGGTCCAGGTGGGTTTATTTCGGGAGACTTGCGTTAGGTAAAAAGTCCGAACCCCGGTGACAGGGTTGCAAGTTTACGATGACAGGTAGTCCTCGACTTACAACAGTTCAGTTAGTGACCGTTCCAAGTTACGATGGTAGTGAAAAAAGTGACTTATCAGCATGTTTCACACTTACGGCCGTTGCAGCATCCCCCAGGGGCCACGTGATCAAAATTCGTACGTTTGGAAACCGACTCGTATTTATGACAGTCGCTGCGTCCCCGGGGTGTGTGTGTGTGTGTGTCACGTGATCCCCTTTTGTGACCTTCTGACCAGCCAAGTCAATAGGGGAAGCAGGATTCATTTAACGACTGTGTTACTGAGTTAACATCTTAAGAACTGAGGTGTTTCAACGACCGAGGCAAGAAAGGTTGTAAAACAGGGCAAAAGTCGCTTGACAGATTTCTCACTTGGCGACATTAATCTGGGGGCTCCATTGAAATTGTAGGTCGAGGACTATCAGTGGACCTGGAAATAGTATAGGATTTCCTGCCTGAGCAGGGGGTTGAACTAGATAACCTCCAAGGTCCCTTCCAACTTTATTATTATTTTTATTTTTATTTTATTTTATTTTATTTTATTTTATTTTATTTTATTTTATTTTATTATTTTATTTTATATTTTATTTTATTTTATTTTATTTTATTTTATTTTATTTTATTATTTTATTTTATTTTATATTTTATTTTATTATTTTATTTTATTTTATTTTATTTTATTTTATTTTATTTTATTTTATTTTATTTTATTTTTTTGATTGATTGATTGGTAGAGGACAGGAAGGCCTGGAGGAACATTGTCCATGGGGTCGCAATGGGTTGGACACAACTTCACAACTAACAACAACAACAATTTACTTATTTGTTGTTATTATTATTTATGACAATCGCAGTGTCCCCAGGTCATGTGATTCCCCTTTTGCAATCTTAAATTACTTTTAATAAGGGTTGTTTTCCTATTTCCTAACCGCGACTGCGTTTAATAATAACAAGTTATATTACTATTACTATTATTACTATTATCATTGTTGTTATATTATTATTATTATTATTATTATTACTATTACTATTACTACTACTATTATTATTATTATTACTATTACTATTACCATGACATATTGCAATTGGGACTGGAATTTCCACTGCTAAGCAAGACAGTTTTTCAGTGAGTCTTGCTCAATTTTATGAGCTTTTTTTTGCCACGGTCATTAAGTGAATCATGCAGTTGTTAAGTGAATCCGGCTTCTCCCTTTCTTGTTGGGAGCCGACAGAGGTCACAAATGGGAGATCACGTGACCTCAGGAAACTGCAGCTGTCGTACATCCCTGCTGGTTGCCAAGAGCCCAGATTTTGACCACATGACCACAGAGATGCTGTGTGGGTCGTAACTGCGAGGATCAGTTATCTAAGACACACTTTTCAGCGCAGTAGCAACTTCGAACAGTTACATTTGTTAAGTGAATTTTGCCCCATTTTATGACCTTCCTTGCTACCGTTTTTTAAGTGAATCTGTTGTAATTAAGTTAGTCACAAGGCTGTTAAGTGAATCCAGCTTCCCCCACTGATTTTTTTTTGTCAGAAGGTCGCAACAAGGGATCATGTCACACACACACACACACACACACACACACCGGGGATGCTGTGACCGTCATAAATGCGAACCAGTTGCCAAGCGTCCAAATTTTGATCATGTGACCACGGGGAGGCTGACAATGGTTTCTTAGTGTGAAAAAGAGTCTTCAGTCACTTTTTTCCAGTGCCGTGGTAACTCTGAACGGTCACTAAATGAACTGTCGTAAAGTCGAGGACTGCCTGAAGTAGACTTGAGCAGATGGGAAGAGATGAACTAAGCCAGGGGTAGGCAACCTTGGCTCTTTTATGACTCCTGAACTTCAACTCCCAGAATTCCTGAGGTAGCCATGCTGAGGGGAAAGGGAGAGGTTTCCAAGCGGAGCCATGCTGGCTCAGGAATTCTGGGAGTTGAAGTCCAGAAGTCATGAAGGGGCCATAGTTCCCCCATGCTGGCTCAGGAATTCTGGGAGTTGAAGTCCACAAGTCATGAAGGGGCCATAGTTTCCCCATGCTGGCTTAGGAATTCTGGGAGTTGAAGTCCACGAGTCATAAAGGGGCCATAGTTCCCCCATGCTGGCTCAGGAATTCTGGGAGTTGAAGTCCACGAGTCATGAGGGGGCTGTAGTTCCCCCATGCTGGCTCAGGAATTCTGGGAATTGAAGTCCACGAGTCATAAAAGAGCCGAGGTTGCCTACCCTTGAACTAAGCTGTCATTCACAACATTGGCTGCCTTTTGATCAAATCCACTGGCGGAAAAAAGGCCCTAGCCTTCAGCTCCCAGAATCCTCCTGAGTGCTGGGGGGAATTCTGGGATTGCTAGACGCGGTAGCTGAGAAAAAGCTCTTCCTCCCCGTCTTGTCTCTGACACACAGGTCGTCCCCGTCGCCGCCCGGCTCCTTTTAGAAATGTTCTCCGGAGAGTTGTCCTGGTCGGCCGACAGCGTCCGCCTGCAGATCTCGCACCCGGACCTCAAGGACAAGATGGTTTCCCAATTCAAAGAACTGCACCAGCTGTGGCAAAACCAGCAAGGCATGCAGGTCGCCCAGTTGGAGCCGGGGGGACCCAGCAGCTGGGAAATGCAGACCGGGGCCAGCGGCATGCAGCAGTGAGACGCCACCGGACCAGCCCCCGCCCCAAATCTCCCATCCGGTGGGATCTGGACAGCAGCGCCCCCCCCCCCCCCCCAAAGTCCGGCAAGGACCGTCTCTAATCAGCCTGCCTCTGCCTGCCCCATTGAGTCGTTCCAGGGGAAGGGGACCATGGGAAGGGGTTGCAAGCCCCTTGCAAGGAAATGGCTCCCTGCGACACCCAGTGCCTCTTTTAGGGAAGTCCACGGGCTCCCCAGAGGTCACTTAGAAGAGGAGGAGGAGGAGGAGGGCTGGCCAGCCTCTCCTGCTGCAAAAAGGAGAGAAGCCAGGAGGTGTCACGTGGGGGGGGGGGCATCGAAAGAAAAATCCCGAACTCTGAACCACACCTGGCTTCGGTTTCGGAAGCAACGCGCTCCGCCTTCTCGCCAGGATTGATGGCTAGAGGAGTGGGATTAAGAGTTTTGGGGTCCCTGATGGTTTGTAGGCTTTGGGGTCTGGAGGAGAAAAACCCGGCAGCCGAAATGAAGACCCCACCCCACCCCTCCTCCTCCTCCTTCTCAGCCCTTCCGCCATTGTGTCCATCGAAGCCTTCCTGACTTAAGATCTTTCTATCTTTTTAAGCGGAACATCCTCAACTTTGAGGGGGGGGGCGGGGAATGGAGAAGTCGGCGCAAGGACCTGGCGACTTTGAAAAGAAAGAACCGTGATTTAAAAAATTCCCAGGATTCAGAAAGCTGCTTAAACCCCAGAACCTCTCAAGGTGATGGCTGCGGTCTTTAAGCTCCATCTTAAAAGGTGCTCCATAAAAATCTAGGGCTGGGAGGAACCTCAGAGGTCTTCTAGTCCAACCCCCGGCTCTAGCAGACCATCTGCCATCGTGTCCTCCTGACTCATTCCTGTTTTGGAACCCTTTTCCTAGAGGTTCCAGTTTAAGAGCAGCCATTGAGTATCGGGTAGGCAACCTTGGCCCTTTTATGACTTGTGGACTTCAACTCCCAGAATTCCTGAGCCAGCCATGCTGAGGGGAAAGGGAGAGGTTTCCAAGCTGAGCCATGCTGGCTCAGGAATTCGTGGAATTAAAGTCCATGAGGCATGAGGGAGCCATAGTTTCCCCATGCTGGCTCAGGAATTCTGGGAGTTAGTATCCATGAGTCATGAGGGGACCATAGTTCCCTCATGCTGGCTGAGGAATTCTGGGAGTTGAAGTCCACGAGTCACGAGGGGGCCATAGTTCCCCCATGCTGGCTCAAGAATTCTGGGAATTGAAGTCCATGAGTCATGAAGGAGCCATAGTTCCCCCATGTTGGCTCAGGAATTCTGGGAGTTGAAGTCCACGAGTCATGAGGGGGCCATAGTTCCCCCATGATGGCTCAGGAATTCTGGGAGTTGAAATCCACGAGTCATAAAAGAGCCAAGGTTGCCTATCCCTGATTCTAGTTGGTATGGTGGTTAGGATACAGATAGACCACAGCTGAGCCTAACCTTTGTTGCTAAGTGAAACAAATCAAGCGAGGTTTGCCTCATTTTGCAACTTTTTTTTTGCCCCACTTGTTAAGTGAAGCACTGCAGCCATTAACTTAGTAACCCGGTTATAAAGCGAATCCGGCTCCCCCCCCCCCATTTGACTTTGCTCCTCAGAAAGTCGCAAAAGAGGATCGCGTGACACCCGCCCCGGGACGCGGCAACCGTCAGAAGTACACAGCAGTTGCCGAGCCTCTGAATTTTGATCACGTGGCCACGAGGAGGCCAACGGCCACAGGTGTAAAAAACGGTGGTTGCCGCTTTTCTCCCTGTCGCCGTAACTTTGAACAGTCACTAAACAAGCCGTTGTAAATCGGGGACAACCCACAGATTGTAAGAGAAGCAAGTCAATTTGGCAGCCCCTTTTTCAACATGAGGAATTTTGAGTTTTTCATTCTTTTCATTCCAGCAGGGCAAATCCCTGTAGCCCCCCTTCCCCCCACAAAGCCGGTGCTTCCCAAAACTTGGAAAATCCCCCACCCCAAATGGAGGTAAAGTTTCATTTGAGCCCACCCCCCTTTTCACTGCACCCCCAAATCCTCCTTTGGTTTGGAAGGAAGGAAATGGGAAGAGGGACTCAAGCCCCCAAGAAATTCTTGGGCCTTAAATCATTCAAGCTTAATATTTGAATAAAAAAATTGATCCAGCCAGTGTGTCAAAGACAGATTCCTTCATGGGGGGGGGGGGGAGAGCTTCCAGGGTTTGGGGTTGGGTGCGAAGCAGGCCAGGGATCTCAGAAGGATCCCGAGACAGAGTTTGGCCGACTGATTCAGCTGGAAAACCAGGAGTTTGTGAATTACAGACCGTTTCTCGGCTTGCAGTTGCAATTGAGCCCGAACTTTCTGTTGCTAAGTGAGATTCGGCGAGTTTTTCTCGCCACAAGTGAATCAGGGCAACCATTAAGGTTAAGTGAATCGGGCTCTCCCCCCCGTCCATTGGCTTTGCTTATCGGAAGGTGGCCAAAGGGGATCGCGTGACCGTGGGAAGCTGCGACCGTCATACTTATGAACCAGTAGCCAAGCAGCCCAATTTTGATCACGGGACGAGGGGTCGAATGGAGGGGACAAAAAAGGAAGAAGAGAAAGAGAAGGAGTGCGGACTCCTTGGTGCCAAGCCTGGTAGTTTTCTTGCAGACGTTTCATGACCCAACTAGGGAACATCATCAGTGCTAGAAGACCTGGGAATTGTGGAGAGGAGGAGAAGGGGAGGAGGAAGAAGAGGAGGGGGGAGAGGAGGATTATGGGTCCCTGAGCTTGGCTGTTTTCTTGCAGACGTTTCGTGAGCCAAGCAGGGAACGCCATCCGCGCTCAGAGCGGGCTCTGCTCGCTTTTTCTCTGCAAACGGCTGGCCCTCTCCGTGCACATGGGAGTCTTCTTGCTGCTTCCTCGGTTCCACTCTTCGTTACTCTTTGTGGGTTGGAACTACCAGTCAGGGGAAGCCCCTAGCACGCAAACCCACCAACCCTCCCTCCCTCCTAGCCCTGAGGATGTTACCTAGTTGGGTCACGAGATGCTTCCCTCCAGGGCTGAGCCGGGAACCAAAAGCTTCCGATTCCTCGCCCGACTAAGCTGCGTCGGCTTTTCCGACGCCTCGGAGCCGTTGCTTCACGCAGTCCAGAGAACGCGGCGGCAGCCCGCAGACCGCGCCCCGAAGCCACAGAGATAAAACTGCCGCCGATCGTGCAAAAAACCCGCAAGAGAAAGCAGAAACCTCAACTTTTTTGCACCGGGGGAGGGGGGGAAACCGCCTAATCCTTGGCGAGCGCGCGTGTGACAAAAAGGCGCCGGAGACGACTAGCGTTCAATTGTTTTGTCTGTTTTTTTATTTTTTTCTTTGTGGGGTTCCTTTCGCCCCCCCCAGTTCTCAAAGAGGGCTGCTCTCCTACCCTCCCCCCCCACACACACACCAGACGGAACGGGACCCCCACCCACCCCTCTTCTTGCCTTCGCGTTCGAATCCCGGCGCCGGATCTTTTTCACAAAATAATCTGCCTGCCCCCACGCCTCTACCCGCACCCCGAAACCTCTCCGGAAGCCTTTTCCCCCTCCTGCCGTTTAAAAAGAAAAAAGAAAAAGAAAAAAAAAATTTTTTTTTTAGAATCATCCCCAAACCAATCGAAACCAAATTCTGGGGGGGGGGGAACCCCCACCCCAAAAAACCCCCCCCAAAAAATCGAAAACCAAATCGGCTGAAAGAAAAGAAATATAGATGTGTGTGTATACGTATTTATATAGATATATATAAAATATATATTATAACAAGTTTTATCGAAAGAAGCCGGCACGTTGATGGGCAGGGGAAGGCAGTTGGATCTTCCCATCTTTCGCGCTGGATGGAAAGGGGAAGAGCCACCAACCGCAGCTTCGTCCCACCCCCCCACCCCCAAAATGGGGAGCGGGTCTTCAGCCGCGGCTCTTCCGGGGTCTAGCCGCGAGGGGGGCAGGGAGGGGGGCTCCTTGTAGCCCTGGGAAATGAACTCGCCCCAAACCAACCAAAGAACCATTTCTCGCCGCCGACCTGGCGGGGTAGGCCAATTCCCCCTCTACGGGTCTTTTTCATTTCACAGAAATTAAAAAAAAAAAATTAATTTTTTTTTTTTTTGGCTTTTCTCCCAACTCTCCCTCCTCTTTTTTTTTTATTCTTACTGGGGTTGTTTTCTTTTTTTTTTTTTTTTTCCGCCCCCTCCCCCTTTACCAAGCAAATTAGCTGTGGGTGGTTTCATGTTTGGGTGGTTTTTTTAAAAAAAAAACAAAACTTTTTTTTATTATTATTGTTAAGTTTCCTTCCCCCCCCCACTCTTTTTCTTCTCGTTTTGTTCTCTCTCTCTCTCTCTCTTTTTTTCTTTTCTTTTCTTTTCTTTTCTCCAAAGCCAGTCCATCCGGAAAGCTGTTTCTTCCCCTTTCGACAGTTGCAGGTTAAAATGGCGCTTCGGCTTTCCTCTCTTGTTTGTTTTTTTAATTATTATTTTTCCCCCCCCCGGTTTTTTTGCGGTTTTTTTTTCTTTCTTTCTTTCTTTCTTTCTGCCTTTCTCTTTTCTCACTCACAAGCAGGAACTTCACCGACTGATTCTTGCAGCAAAGCGTCTCTTCTGGATTGGCGGGACACACCGGAGCGATTCGGAGCCTTTGGCCGCAGTGAAGTTTTGCTGGTCGTGATTTCACCGTCTTGGCTGTTTTATTTCCTCTTCTGAAAATAAAGACATTCCTGGGCAAGAGGAAGAGGAAAGCAACATCTGACGGGAAGAACCCGAAAGGCATTCTGGGATCGATGTCCCAGAGGGACTTTGCAAGGCATCCAGCAGTTGTTAGTTGTGGTCTCCGAGCCGGGCGGTCTCCTTGCAGACGTTTCATGACCCAACTAGGGAACATCATCAGGGCTAGAAGGGAGGGGGGTTTGTAGAGTGGGGAGGGGGAGGAGGAGGAGGA
>JAKJMR010018397.1:17399-31106 GCA_024449315.1 Daboia siamensis | reverse complement strand
GCAGAGAAGAGCAACTAAGATAATTAAAGGCCTGGAGATTAAAACATATGAAGAACGGTTGCAGGATTTGGGACTGGGCAGTCTAGAGCAAAGAAGGACTTGACATGGGAACAGGATTCTAGTATCTGAGGGGTGCCCCAAAGAAGTGGGGGTCACGCTATTCTCCAAAGCACCAGAGGGCAGGACCAGAAACGGTGGAAACTAAGCAAGGAGAGAAGCAACCTGGAATTAAGGAGAAACTTCCTAACAGGGAGGACGATTAACCAGTGGAACAGCTTCCACCAGAAGTTGTGGGTGCTTCATCACTGGAGGTTTTAAAGAAGAGGTTGGGCTATTATTTGTCTGAAATAGGGTCTCCTGCTTGAGCAGGGGGCTGGACTAGAAGATCTCCAAGGTCCCTTCCAGCTCAGTCCTGTGTCTGATATTATAAATTCCTCTTTATTTGCGTTCTACAAACCTAGAGACGTTTGCAAAAAATATTCGTCCAAGTGGGATTCGATTATCCTCTTCCTGTGTTTGGGTGTGGAGGGTGTGTGTGTCCTCGTTGTGACTCTGAGATGCAAAACATCCATTTTTTGCTTTCCTTGTGTTCAGATAGTCCTCGGCTAAGAGCAGTTCATTTAGTGACCGTTTGACGTTAACAACAGCACTGAAAAAAAGCAGCTTATCACCGTCTTTCACACTTGGCAATCTTTGCAGCCTCCCCGTGATCAAAATTCAGACGCTTGGCAGCTGACTTGTATTTATGACAGTTGCAGCGTCCCCGGGGTCATGCGATTCCCCTTTTGCGACCTTCCGACCACCAGTGTGTGTGTGTGTGGGGGCAGATTCAAGTTGTGTTACTGACTTAACAACTGCAGTGATTCACAACCACTCTGGTGAGAAGGGTGCATATAAAATGGGGGAAAATTCCCTCCGCAAATGTTTCGCTTAGCAACCTAAAATTGCCAGTTGCGGTTGTAAAGTTGAGGACTCTCGGTAGCTGGGAAAGCCAATCCGCTCTGACGCCTGTGTTGTTGTTCCCTCTGCCCGGCCCCCAGCCGAAAATCAATACGAATCCTGTTTGCGCTTGCAAAAGTTACAACACTGAAAAGCAGGAAATACAGATTAGCTTCCCGATAGGGGTTCCGAACAGGCAGATCTTGTTCCGGGGAGCGGGGGGGGGGGGAATTAAAAAATATAAAAGCTGGTCCATCTGGATTGTGGTCTGGGTATGCCAAAGAGGCCGCGTTGTTGCTTTCTAACGTATGTGTCACGGACGGATTGCGTGTTGCGTTCCTCCATCCCTCTGGGTGCTTTGTACATGTTCAGCGCACAGATGGTGCAAAACAATTTTGCGCACGGAGGCATTGGGAGTTTTTTTTTCAGGCAGGGCACGGTGTCCCTAAGTGAACCAGCTCTGCTTTTCCAAACCAAACCAAGCCAATTTTGCAACAGCTTTGCTAAAACGTTTTCCTGCCAGTTATAGCCTTGGTGGGGCAGTGGGCTAATGCCTCCCTAAGTAACACCAGCTGCCTGCAATTAGTGCAGGTTCGAGTCCCACCAGGCTCAAGGTTGACTCAGCCTTCCATCCTTCCCAGTTAGGTAAAATGAGGACCCAGATTGTTGTGGGGGCAATAAGCTGACTTTGTAATAATACCGCTTGTGGGGGGGGGGAGCCCTAATAAGCAGGCATATACATAGAATGAAGGCTATTGCTAAGCACATTGGTTTGTGCTTAAATTGTAAGCCGCCCTGAGTCTTCGGAGAAGGGCGGGATATAAATGGGATTAAAATAAAAATAAATAAAATACTCCTGCTTAGATTCTGGATTGGATTGTTTTCAAGCATAAACTCTCAGTGCCACCAAGTCCCTAGAAACGTCTATGGAGGTTGTCCGTCATCCAGGTCCGTAGTTGTCCCCAAGGTGCTTTTTTCAGGAGTCAACTGGACTTTTTTCCTTGGAAGACATTTCGCTTCTCATCCCAGAAGCTTCTTCAACTCGGACTGAATGGTGAGAAATGGAAGGATTTAATATTCCTTGCAGGCAGCTGGTTGTTTTTTCCCGAGCGTCTTGGGGGAGGCCACGGGGAGCTTATAAATCCTTCCATTCCTCACCATCCAGTCAGAGCTGAAGAAGCTTCTGGGATGAGAAGCGAAACATCTTCAAGGAAAAACAAGAACGTCCAGTTGCCTCCTGAAAAAAAGCATCTTTGGGTTCCTAGAAATGTTTCCCAACTCTGTGGGGAGCGTGGAGAAAGGAATCTGGGGTTACTCGGAAAAATTGAACCCTGATGGTTCTGGCAAAGGACATAACTTCCACGATCCCGTCTCTGATCCATAGAGCTTTTCTGGATCCCGGAATAGAAAGATGCAATCAGTGTAGAAATAATTTCAGAAGCAGGTTGCTTCCTACCAAGCTCCCTTGTCCAAGGAGATGGGAGGCATTTGAGTCTACACCGCGGAAAGGAACTTGGACTTGAGTCACGTAATCGTATTTTATTGTTTTCTTCAAGGTTCTTCCTTCTTGGCTTTCAGCACAGAGTCTGTATGTGAGGTTGTAACATTTACTCAGCTGGCATCTCGTTGGTAGAATTCCAGATTGCTGGTCTGCAAAACTCTTCAGCTCGTTTCTGCTGTGAGAGGCGAGCCGTCCATAATGGTGCGACGCTACGCAGAGTGTGTTTCGTTCCTGAGGTTTAGCTCCTGTGTTTTAGCCAGAAAATTCTCGTTTTAGCTCCCCTGTATGATAGAATACTTTGAAGAAACCTTTCCTTTCCTTTCCTTTCCTTTCCTTTCCTTTCCTTTCCTTTCCTTTCCTTTCCTTTCCTTTCTCCCTCCCTCCCTCCCTCCCTCCCTCCCTTCCTTCCTTCCTTCCTTCCTTCCTTCCTTCCTTCCTCTCTTTCCCCTCCCTCCATCTTTACAGCCATCTCTTTCCCCTTCCTTCCTTCTTTCCTTTCGTCTCTTCTCTCCCTCCCTCCATCCTTCCACCCACCCAACCGTCCATCTCTTTCTCCTTCCTTCCTTCCTTCCATCCATCCATCCATGTTTTCTCTCCCTCCTTCCTTCCACCTAACCCTAACCCATCCATCTCTTTCCCCTTCCTTCCTTCTTTCCCTCCCTCCCACCCACCCACCCATCCATCTCTTTCTCCTTCCTTCCTTCCTTCCTTCCTTCCTTCCTTCCTTCCTTCATCATTGCAGTAAAAGTACACACAAGTACGCAAAATTAAGAAAAGGTAATATATAGAAAAAAAACCACAGACTTACAACTTCTACCCTTCTTTCCCGTCAGTTAATTGCCATCTTCCTCTTTCTCCTTCCTCTGTCACCCTTTCTAAGCCCCAAATCCTCCCTCCACTCCTTTCATCTTTCCCCCAAAACGTCCATATCAAGTTCCTAGCTTTTCTCAAAAGTCTTCCATCATTTTCCTCCCGTCCCAGCCCTCGAGCGCCGCTTAGTTCTGCGAACTCTCTCAATTTTGCAAACCCAAACTCCTCCTTTGTGTCTATTTCATGATTCTCCCAACTTGGTGCGTGCAGTGATTTTGCCCCAGTTCCCACAGGCCATATTAATTCTCCCACCCCACCCCGTCGTTTCTTTTCAGCTCATCATCCGTAAAACCCAATCAAAATAAATTCCAAGTTCATCCCTTTTAACGTTTCCTGGGCGCGCTAAGCCTGGTGCATTTTACCAGAGATGTTTGGAAAGGGCTGTGTGTTTGCTTAGAGGGAAGGAAGGGCCTTTTCACCCTCTAGGGTAGGTGGTTGCAACATTCCTAGAGGCAGGATGACGGACGGACTCCGGACAGTAATGTCCAGCAGGGCCAGATTGCGGCTGTCTTGCACGCTAGCAATGGAGGTGCCGAAAATCCGCAAGGAAGGATCTTGTCATAAGCCGAATTTTTCTCCTGGCGCTTTGCCTTCTGAAAAGACCAGCGTGTGCAAAACAGAACTTGAACCCCAGGCCAACCTATTTCAGGTGTCCTTTTTGGGGGGATTGGGGTGGGCGGGTGATCGGGGAAACTTTGAGAATTGGGACTGGCTCCGTCACTTCCTTTTCCCCCAACGGAAAGACCGAAAAACCTAACCGCCTTGATGTCCACCTGCTTTGCAATTCCAGGACGCCATTCGCACTCTGAACACCCTCCAGACCAACGCCAGCTACCTGGAACAGGTGAAGAGAGAAAGGGGAGATCCCCAGCTGCAATTGCAAGCGATGGCTGGGTTCCTGGAACGTACCGGCCTGAAGGTAAATGACTTTTTTGTTTTTTTGCTTTTGCGGCAGGGGCTTCCCTCACTCCTGGGGTGGGCAAGTCGGGTTTCGGAACCCCATTTTTGAGGTTCTTGTGCTTTTGGGGGGGGGGGGGACAAAGACCGGAGATGGTGCAATTTAGGGGGGTAGGGGGTAATGACACCGAAAGCAAAAAACTGACCAGGGTTTTGTCCTGCAGGTTGAAGACCTGAATCAACTCAACGTCATTCATGTCACTGGGACGAAGGGCAAGGTAAGGCGGGGGGCGGGGGGGGGACTGAAGGGAAGAGGGTGGAAGGTTTTCTGAATTTTATCGGCAATGAGTAATGACAAATATGACACCTGTGGTAACCCTGTTACCACTATGGGCATTACGGTGTTTCGAAGAAATAACACAAGAGAAGGAGAAAGAAAGATGGAGGGAAGGAAGGAAGGGAGGGAGGGAGGAAAAGATGAGGGAAGGAAGGAAGATGAGAAAAGGAAGGAAGGAAGATGAGGGAGGGAAGGAAGGAAGGAAGATTAGAGAAGGAAGGAAGATGGAAGGGAGGAAGGAAGAGGAAGGAAGGAAGACGAGGGAGAGAAGGAAGGAAGGAAAGGAAAGGAAAGAAAGGACAATTCAGTCCTTTAAAGGTAAAGGTTCCCCCGCACATGCGTGCTAGTCGTTTCCGACTCTAGGGGCCGGTGCTCATCTCCGTTTCCAAGCCGAAGAGCCAGCGCTTGTCCGAGGACGTCTCCATGGTCGTGTGGCCGATATGACTAGACGCCAAAGGAGCACGGAACGCTGTTCCCTTCCCACCATAGTGGTCCCTATATTTCTACTTGCATTTTTACGTGCTTTCGAACTGCTAGGTTGGCAGAAGCTGGGACGAGTAACAGGCGCTCAACTCTGTTACGTGGCACTCGGGATTTGACCCGCCAAACTGCCAACCTTCTTATCGGCAAGCTCAGCGTCCTAACCCACTGAGCCACCATGTCCCTCAGTCCTTACAATTATTAAATCTGGACCCTTGGGAAATCTATTGCTCCAGTGGCCCGTTTTTCACAACATCAGAAAGACATTTGCAAAACTGTTTGTGAACAATTCTCAAATCTATTCCTGGACCCCAAAGTTTTGCATTTCTTTCTGTCCCGTGTAAAATATCTGGAAGGGACAACATCTGGCAGAAAACCGTAGAGAAGGTAATTGGGAAGAGACCACAAACCATTTTTAAAATGAACTCGGAGTATGAAGTGAAGGGGTCGGCAACCTACGCCCCTCATGGGCCCTTCAAGCCCCTTGGCCCAATTTTCAGGATTCTTGTTAGCATTTGATTCAGCTGTTAAGGGAAAAACAGGTTGGCCAAGGTGGTGAGCAGCCTGAATTCCTTCCCGGTTTGAGGGGGGGCTGATATTTTTTCCCCCTTTGTAACCCATCAGGGTTCCGCCTGCGCCTTCACGGAACGGATTCTGCGCAACTACAATTTAAAGACCGGTTTTTACAGGTAAATGTCCTAGCGGGCTGCTTGGGGCTTGGATTATCTTCTGTGCCAGCTGGAAAATTAGCTAGAAATTGAGACTGTTTTTGCTTTCATTTGCCACAGTCATTCTTCTATTCGCAGGTCTCTGCTCTCCTCGTCCTCCTTCCTTCCTTCCTTCCTTCCTTCCTTCCTTCCTTCCTTCCTTCCTTCTTCATCTTCTCTTTCTTCCTTCTCCTCTTTCTTCCTCCTTCATCTTGTTCTCTTTCCTCCTCCTTCTCCTCCTCCTCCTCCTCCTCCATCATCAGTTTTTAAAATCTTCCCAATTATCCAATTGACACAAAGATAAAAAAACCTTTTCGGCTTCCTAATTTTTTCCCAGCTCGTGAACAGAGGCTGCCTGACTAAGCAGGCCTTTTGATCTCAGCTGGCACAGCCTCTCTAAAAGCGGAATAAAACGCAAGCCCAGGACTACATACTTTAAAAAAAAACAAACAAACTCTGCTTCCTTTTAAAATCAAAGTTCAAACTGCACCAATTGTACTTTGAATTGTTATTAATCCTTACTCGATCTCCAGAAGGTAAACAGAATTCGGTCGATCGTAAAATCCTGCTTTTTGAAAAAAACGGCCTGAGCGGCGGTCAGCAGAGTTTTCCCAATTCCATTATGTTTAACAGATATCTTCCATCGGTCTAGGATTTTTATTTCGATCCTGGCGTGATGGCCATTCAAAGTTTGATCTAAGTAATCCTGGCTCTCTGATTTCTTTTTCCCCCAAGTTCACCGCATCTGGTTCAGGTCCGCGAGAGAATTCGGATTAATGGTCAGCCCATCAGCCAAGAGCTTTTTAGCAAATATTTCTGGCAGGTGTATAACCGGTTGGAAGAGACTAAGGTATGTTTGGTGTCATCTGGTGAGGTGTCCTCTCTTAGAAGCAGACGGGCAGAGATGGTAGTGGTGGGGTTGGGACAAAGAAGCGGAAGGGACAAGCCAAAATGGAGCAAGGGTACCCCTCCCAGTTTTCCTAATATTTTCCTGAGCTTGGTGGATAAAATAAAATCACCCTCTCCATGCCAAGATCTAGCTTAGAAATTAGAAATCAACTATTTGTAAGTCTTTTGAGATAAGCCCATTCCAGAAATCAAAAGAAGTTCATTTAGACCAGGGGTGTCAAACTCAATTTCATTGAGGGCTGCATCAGCATTGCGGTTGCCCTCAGGGGGGTGGGTGGGTGTGGCCTGGGTGGGTGTGGCCTACTGGGTGGGCATGGCTAAACTGCGTATGGCCTACTGGGTGGGCGTGGCCAGCTCTACATCATTCGCATCTAGGGTGCCTATGGGAGCCTGGGCAGGAGTGGGACAGATCTGGGGGTCTCTGGCAGGAGGAGGGTCTCTGGGCCAGGGCCAAGGCAGTGGGGGCCGTTCCCTCACTGTTTCCAGGATGGCTTCGCGGGCCACATGAAACCACTTCATGGGCCGGATCCGGCCCCCGGGCCTCATGTTTAACATATCTGATTTAGACTGTGCCTGGATTTTGATAGTGGCCAGTGGAATGTGGGTTTGAAACCTGGATTGTCCATTGCTCAAATTCAGATCCTCCTAACCCCTTTGTGGTCTTCTCAGGATTCCCATCACACCTCCATGCCTGCCTACTTCCGGTTCCTTACGATCATGGCTTTCCATGTCTTCCTGCAGGAGAAGGTATGTTGGATCAAAAATACCATTTTTAAAAATTGTGGGGGGGAGAGATGCGTTTGGGTAAGATAGGTGGGGCTGTGGTGATTGTCCAGATGTTGCTTATCTGTAGAGTCCAACATCTGGAGATCCAGAAGCTGGCTTTGAAACCTAAGCATCCCCAACTTGAGTTGAGCCCAAACTTGATGCTTCCCTGTAGCTCTCTTGATAGGGAAGCAGTTTGGAGAATCCCTTTTAAGAAGGTCTGGGCGTGGAGAAGTCAACTCCCCGTGACCCTGTCTAAACTGATCCTGGTTGGGTTTAAATAAATTAGCTCATTCTTGAAGACCCAGAAGTGACATTCCCATTTCCTCAGGCAGCCTGGCCCGTAGAGGATTGCTGTGGTCTACAATCTGGAGGGCCCAAAACCTCTTGGCCCATGAGACCATGAGCTATTTTGTATCTTCCTCCCAGGTTGACTTGGCGGTTATAGAAGTTGGCATTGGGGGTGCCTACGATTGCACAAATATTGTCAGGTATGGAGTTAAACTTCTGGATGCCGCATCATTAGCCTTCCGAAGGGAGGGCTTCCTTCTCCATTCAGAAATGGCTCATGTTTGGTGGACCTCCATTCTTCTCTTGATGGCTTTCTAGGACCGTGTCAAGAATCTGACTTTCCCTCCTTGGAGAGTCTTCTCCATCTTCCTTTCTTTGTCTTCCTCGCAGGAAGCCAATAGTATGTGGGGTCTCCTCCTTGGGCATTGACCACACCAGCATCTTGGGAGACACCATCGAGAAGATAGCCTGGCAGAAAGGAGGCATCTTCAAGGTAGGTGTCTTGGAGAGAGCTTCTCTCTCGACCTTTACGTTGTTAAGATGGGTTTGAGAAACCTGGGGAACTCGAATCAGAATCAGAATAGAGCTGGAAGGGACCTTGGAGGTCTTCTAGTCCAGCCCCCTGCTCAAGCAGGAGAACCTAAACCAGTTTGGACAAGTGACTGTCTAGTCTTGGATCTGTGATGACTCTAGAAAGAAAATCGTTCTAAATTAAATAAGCAGTTTTGAATATTGCTTAATTTCTTTAAGATCTAGAAACTTTCTCTACATCATTTGCATGTTTTGTGGTGTGTGTGTGTGTGTGTGTGTAATAATCTCAAATGCTTAATATTTTATCAGCAACATCTTGTCTGGGTTCCAACATTTAACTTACTAAATACGTGTTAAATTCCTTTCTCTCTATCCCATTTTTCTAGCCATTGATAAAAGTATATTGAATCTTCTTTCTCTTTCATTTTCAATCTCAATCTATCCATTTCTGCACCATCTAAACATTTTTTACTTAACTGCTCCTCCGTTGGTAAATCTTCCGTTTTTCCAATCTTGAGCGAATACAATTCTCGCTGCAGTTCATACGTGTAAAATTAGATATATACACATCCCTTCTCATAATTTCCTACAATTATGCCTAACAAAAAATAATTCTGACTTTAAATCTATATGTTTTTTAAGTCATTTTCTCTAACCATACGTGCATTCTTAACCCATGCATGTTTTGTGTTGATGGACTATAAATTGCCCTTTGGAAGAATATGCAGATAGTCTTTGACTTGCATCAGATCATTTAGTCACCAAAGTTACGATGGCATTGAAAAATGACCATTTTTCACACTTAACGACTGTTGCGGCTTCCCTAGGGCCACGTGGTCAAAATTGAGATGCTTGGCAACTGGCTCGTACTTATGACAGTTGCAAGTTCCCGGGGGATCATGTGATCACTTTTTGTGACCTTCTGACAAGCAAAGTCAATGGGGGAAGTCATGTTACTAACCGAACAACTTGCAGTGATTCGATTAACGGTGGTGGCATGCAAGGTCACAAAATGAGGCAAAAGTCCCTGAACAGATTTCTTGCTTAACAACAGAAATTTGGGGCCTCAGTTGTGGTCGTACGTTGGAGACCATCTGTAAGATAGGATACAAGTGTAATCAGTTCCTTAATCTTTGATGTTGCTGCACAGCCTGGATGAAATATTGGGTTTTTTTTTTTAACGTGGTTGGAAATTGCATGGCGTGTATATCAGGATATACGCAAAGACACACATAATAAACGATCAGTTTTTTTAGCTACCGTATCAGTGACCTAATTAGAAAGATATGACTGCAATTTTCAATTTGTCTTTCTGGAGGAAGTGGTTTGATTAGATAACCTTCGTTGTCAATTTTTTTTAAACTGTGGGCACAACGGCACGCATTAAAAATGAAACTTAGCTGCTTGCACATACACGACACATTTAGACATACTATGTACAACATATGGGTAGACCTACACCCTTACATATAAGCAGCCTATAACTATTAATCACTGTCCATCTTTGAAGGGACATAATTGCATTAAGTTTGTACCATAAGAAAAACTGATCCAGCTTGGCTACGGTGCGCTGTAAAAAAGGGAAGCCAATCTATTAATCTTAGGTAAAGGTAGTGCGTGCTAGTCGTTTCCGACTCTAGGGGCCGGTGCTCATCTCTGTTTCATAGCCGAAGAGCCAGCGCTTGTCCGAGTTCGTCTCCGTGGTCATGTGGCCGGCATGACTGGACGCCAAAGGCGCACGGAACGCTGTTACCTTCCCACTGGAGTGGTCCCTATTTTTTTACTTGCATTTTTACGTGCTTTCGAACTGCTAGGTAGGCAGAAGCTGGGACGAGTAACAGGCGCTCACTCTGTTACACGGCACTCGGGATTCGACCCGCCAAACTGCCGACCTTCTGATCGACAAGCTCAGCGTCTTAACCCACTGAGCCACCGCGTCCCTCTCTATTAATCTTACTTACTGACAAAATGGGCAAATCTTGCCTCCCTCAAATAGTCTCTGGGTGTCACACAGACAACTAGAGCCACTCCAGACAACTGGCCACTCTGGGTCCAGATTGCCCTCGGTGTATCTTCTGAACCGTCTTCTAGGGCAGCCCCAACAGGAAGTGCATTGCAGTAGTCCAGTCACCAGGTGGTCAGAAGTCCTCTTTACTTCTTCTGCGAGCGAAAGTCTTCCTGTTCGGCCTCTTAAGCACTTGTCTTGGTCTGTCTTTCAGCCCGGTGTGCCAGCGTTCACGGTGCCGCAGCCGGAAAGGCCCTTAGAGGTCCTGAAACAGAGAGCTGAAGAATGTCAGGTGACGCACCCGTATTTTCTTCTAGCTTTTTCCTGGAAAACCAAGCCCTCTAGTAGCTGTTGGTGGCAGAAGCCGCAACGGACAACTTACACACAAGCCTTAGAACAGGGGTGTCAAACTCAATTTCACTGAGGGCCGCATGAGTATTGCGGTTGCCCTCAGGGGGCCAGGTGGGTGTGGCCAGGGTGGGCGTGGCCTACTGGGTGGGCGCGGCTAGAGTGCGTATGGCCTACTGGGTGGGCGTGGCCAGCTCTACATCGTTCGCATCAAGGGTGCCTATGGGGCCCTGGGCAGGAGTGGGACAGATCTGAGGGTCTCTGGCAGGAGGAGGGTCTCTGGGCCAGGGCCAAGGCAGAGGGGGCCGTTCCCTCCCTGTTTCCAGGATGGCTTCGTGGGCCGCATGAAACCATTTCGCGGGCCGGATCCGGTCCCCGGGCCTTGTGTTTGACATGTCTGCCTTAGAAAGTCCAGAGCTGGCGCATCTGCTTTCCTAGGACTTCAGTTTTCCACGTAGATCAGAGATCTCCATCCTTGGCTACTTGAAGATTTGCGGACTTCAGCTCGCAGAATACCTCAATCAACACAACCCATTCTGGGAGCTGAAGTCCACAAGTGGCCAGGGTTGGAGGGCTCAGACGTAGATGACATTTAAGATAAGCTAATTAAAACACACACACACACACACCAACGATTCCCTTCTACAAAAGACAAGAAGCAAAAGATGGAAACTAACCAAAGAGAGAAGCAACCTGGAACTAAGGAGAAATTTCCTGACAGTTGGGACAATTAAATCAGTGGAACAACCTGCCTCCAGAGGTTGTGGTTGAGTGGATGGATGGATTGAGATAGGTAGACAATGAGACAGGGAGGGATGGAGGGAGGGAGAGAGAGAGAGAGAGAGAAATAACAGACTTATATAACAGACTTCACAGTACTTTACAGCCTTCTCTAAGCAGTTTATAGAGTCAGCATTTCCTCTCCCCCCCCGCCCCAAACAATCTGGGTCCTCATTTTACCGACCTCAGAAGGATGGAAAGCTGAGTCAACCTTGAGCCGGTCAGGATTGAACTTTTAACTGTGAGCAGAGTCAGCCTGTAATGCTGGATTCTAACCACAAGGAAGGAAGGAAGGCAGGAATAGCACTTAGACTTCTATACTGCTTCACAGTGCTTTACAGCCCTCTCTCTAAGCAGTTTTCAGAGTCAGCATATTAGCCCCCAACCATCTGAGTCCTCGTTTTACCCACCTGGGAAAGACGGATGGATAGATGGATAGACATAGCATATAGAGACAGATAGATATCGACAGATAGATATAGATATAGCAGTAGACTTATACATTCCCTTCACAGTGCTTTTACAGCCCTCTCTGTGCAGTTTAGCCCCCAACAATCCGGGAGCCTCATTTTACCAACCTCGGAAAGGTGGAAGGCTGAGTCATCCTTGAATCCTGTCAGGATCGAACTGCTGGCAGTGGGCAGAATTAACCTGCATTACTGCATTCTAACCACTGCGCCACCAGGGCTCGTCATTATATGCAGCAAAATCATTCCTGGGTCCTCTTTTTCTTCCGCAGTGCCCGCTTTTCCTCTGCCCTGACCTGGAAGCCTTTGAAGACGACGACAAGCTCCTCAAATTAGGCTTGGCTGGCGATCATCAGCGCTCGAATGCTGCTTTAGCCCTCCAGCTGTCCCGCACCTGGCTGGGCCGTTGTGGGTATCTGGGTAAGGAAACACACACACACACACACACACACACACACACACACACACACTTCACTCGTTCTTGGCAAGGAAATCTGAAACTATCCCAGGAGTGGAGGCCAAGGGGCTGGGGAAAACATTTCTTAAAAAGGGGGTTTAATCCAAACTCAGCATCTTTCTGGTTTTTGTTTTTTGATGGGGAATCACTAGATTTGAAGCTAAGCCCTAAAGAGAAATATAAATGCACCAGGGAAGGAAGGAAGGAAGGAAGGAAGGAAGGAAGGAAGGAAGGAAGGAAGGAAGCTAGCTATATGAATGGAAGGAAGGAAGGAAGGAAGGAAGGAAGGAAGGAAGGAAGGAAGGAAGGAAGGAAGGAATCCTGCCAACCCTTCCTGATCTTCACCCCAGTTTCTGGAAGTTGGAGCTGGTGTTTGGGAGAGAAGCTTGATACCCCACAGGCAGAAAGTGTCTGTAGCATCGTGACAGAGCAAGGAGCAAAGGGGTTTCCCCTGACTTATTTAGATTCATATTTCGCTTTTCAGATGCTGGTGAGCTGAAGGACTCCTGGCTGACTTCTGAAGCTCCATCCAAGAAGGTGCCCTGCTTGGCCCCTGCTTTTAAGCCAGACCAGCCCATGGTGCAAGGTGGGTGTCCTCCTCCTCCTCCTCCTCCTCCTCCTCCTCCTTCTTCTTCTTTAATAATAATAATAATAATAATAATAAGAAGAAGTACTTGTTGGAAGGGACCTTGGAGGTCATCTAGTCCAACCCCCTGCTCTTCTTCTCCTTCTTCTTCTTCTTCTTCTTCTTCTCCTTCTTCTTCTTCTTCTTCCTCTTCCTCCTCCTCCTCTTCCTCCTCCTCCTCCTCCTCCTCCTTCTCTTCTTCTTCTTCTTCTTCTTCTTCTTCTTCTTTTCTACCTTAGGTTCCTTACTATCTGTCTCCTCCTCCTCCTCTTCCTTTCTTATTATTTATCTGCTCCTTCTCTTCTTTCTTATCTACCTCCTCTTCCTTCTCCTCTTGTTATCTATCCATCCATCCATTCATCCATCACCTCTTCCTCCTTTCTTATCTGCCTTCTCCTCTTCTCTTCCTCTTTCTTATTATCTATCCATCCATCCATCCATCCATCTCTTCCTCCTTTCTTATCTGCCTTCTCCTTTTCCTTCTCCTCCTCCTCTTTCTTATTGTCTGTGTCTGTCTGTCTGTCTGTCTGTCTGTCTGTCTATCTATCTATCTATCTATCTATCTATATCTATCTATCTATCTAATCTATCATTTATCCATCCATCTTCCTCCTTTCTTATCTGCCTTCTCTTCCTTCTCCTCTTTCTTATTGTCTGTCTGTCTGTCTGTCTATCTATCTATCACCTCTTCTTCCTCCTTTCTTATTGTCTACCACCTCCTCTTCCTCCTCCTCCTCCTCCTCCCATCCCTCCTCCCATCCCATTACTGCCTCTATTTCCTGCCCCTCCCTCCCGGCC
>JAKJMR010018397.1:1782-16999 GCA_024449315.1 Daboia siamensis | reverse complement strand
AAAAAAAAAACAACCAACCAAGACTTTCAACCCTTAATACTGCCTTCTGCAGCTTTCCCTAATCGTTTCGTGTTTTTTTAAAAAGCCAAAGAAAATCCTATTTTTACCAGCTTCTGGCCACATCTCTATCTGATCCTCTCCAGGATCACAGAGGGCTAGAAACCTAGCTCTTGATCAGGAAGCTGCAGCGTCCTCCACAGGGCATCGTGGCTGATTTTTGCTTTGCTTCCCAGGCCTGCAAGCAACCGTGTGGCTCGGACGTAACCAAGTGCTGCGCCACGGTCCGGTGACGTGGTACATCGATGGCGCCCACACCACCAGCAGTATGCAGGCCTGCGTGCGTTGGTTTCACCAGGCGGCCTTGAATGAAGACAAACCTGCAGAGTAAGCTGGGCTGGGCTGGGCTGGGCGCGTTTGCGTGGGATCCGTTCTGAAGCTGGCTTAAGGAAGGAAGGAATGGCTCTTTTATGGTGGAAAGGGAGAGAGAGGAGGAAAGGAAAGGAAAAAGGGAAGGGAGGGAGGGAGGGAGGGAGGGGCAAAGTCTAAGGAATTCTACAATTTTGTAGAATTGGGGCAAAGCCTAATGAATTCTACAAAATTCAGTTGTAGAATTGGGGCAAAGTAATGAATTCTACAAAATTCTACAATTTTGAGGTTGTCCTTGAGAAGGAAGGAAGGAAGGAAGGAGAATGAGGGAGGGAGGGAGGAAGGAGAATGAGGGAGGAAGGAAGGAAGGAAGGAAGGAAGGAAGGAAGGGGCAAAGCCTAATGAATTCTATAATTTTGAGGTGGTCCTTGGAAGGAAGGGAGGGAGGAAGGAAGGAAGGAGAATGAGGGAGGGAAGGAAATGAAGGGAGGAAGGAAGGGAGGGAGGAAGGAAGGGAGGGAGGAAAGAAGGAAGGGAGGGGCAAAGCCTAATGAATTCTATAATTTTGAGCTGGTCCTAGGAAAGGAAGGGAGGAAAGGGCTGATATAAGGACCGTTTCTTTCCCTGCATTTACAGCGGTTCCGAAGTCCGGGTGTTGCTGTTCAACGTGACCGGAGACCGGGATACGGCTGCTTTGTTGAAACTTTTGCTGGTGAGTAATTTTCCTTATTTCCACCGCCTCCTGTCCCTCCTCCGGCTTGCCCGCGGTTCCTCCAGGCTAATGCAACAACACAGACCCACAGCTGCTTTACCCCCCTTCACTCTTTCTCTTTGCAGCCCTGCCATTTTGATTACGCCGTTTTCTGCCCCAACTACACCGAGGTGTCGACGGTGGGCAATGCAGGTGGGTGTTGAGGGGAGGACCGAAAGGGGTCTTCAGCCCTCGGCTTTTCCTGAGGTTAGTTGCAAAATCCTCAGGCTTGGAGAGGTGAGTAAGGGCCTCCTACGACTCCTCTCCCTGTCTGCCTTTCTTTTCGCAACTCTTCTGCAGATCAGCAGAACTTCAACGTCACCTTGGAGAACGTCCTGACGCGCTGCCTGCAGAACCAGAACCACTGGAACCGTCTGATGGAGGCCAAGTTGAGCCAGGACCCTTGGTTCCCCGTCTTGCCCGGGGTGGGGGGCTGGCTGAAGCAGCCCCCGCTTCACAGCCCCCCCATCTTCGCTACCTCCTCGGCTCGTCCGCTCAACGCCAACTCCTTGGTCTTCCCTTGCATCTCGCACGCCTTGCAGTGGATCACGCAAGGCAGGGACCCCCACTTGCCGGCGCTGGTGCCCCAGGGACTCCACCCGCACCCCGTGGCCAGCAGCGGGGCGGTTCTGCTCAAGGAAGCCGTGGCCATCCGCGTCCTCGTGACGGGCAGTCTGCATTTGGTGGGGGGCACCCTGAAGCTGCTGGACCCCACCCTTTCTCAGTAGGCCTCTGGGAATGCCATCCTCTGCCAACACGGACAGGGCAGCAGAGACCTTGAGGTCCTACTCCCATCCATAGTGTAGCACCACGGGGCACATCCAGCCACGCCATTCCTGGGAGATCCAGGTTGAATCCTTGACCGAAGCGAATTGAGCTTCAGACAATTTCCAGTTGAGGGCCATCTACCTGATGGTTGGACGTTGATGGTTGGACCTCTTGAGGTCCAGCTGATCCATAAGCTTGGAGACACGGTTCTTCTCCTCATAACCAAGTGAGGGCCCTCTTGTGGGGTCAACCGCCTCCTCCAGCCTCGAGCAATGGACCGGGGGGGGGCATCCATACATGATGTTTCTCAAGACAGCCAAGGCCAGATAACCTAGCCCACCACCGCCTCCGAGACCCCCGTGTGCCTTCTCAACTCGCCCATTCGTCGGGTCCCTTCGATGTTTCTCTGCAATTTTCATCCCCCTCTTTATCACTCGCTGCCTTGATCCATTGGGCTACCCTTTGGGGACGCTGCTACTCACTTGTCACAAACTATTTCCCGCCCCCCCCCCCCCCTTTGAGCTCCCCATCTCTGCCTCTGGATCCCGTTTTGGGGTGGAGGGTCAACTGAAAGGACCACTTGTTTGGGGTATGATGCTTCTGGATGTGTGGTGCCCACTACAGTCTGAGGTCCAGAACACCAGGTTAGCTGGCCCCACACTCTTGAGTAGGGCATTGACAGCCTGGGGGGGGGGGGGGACTTAAATTTTAAAGCCCTTTTTTTGGGGGGGGGGGGGGGGAGAGAAAAAGAGCCTGTGTTCTTCCAAAGAGCTTCCAAACTCTGATTTTCTCCGCTTTCAATAATTTTGGGGTTGTGGGACCAAGCATTTCGACCCAGCCAGCCCCCCCCCCCCCCTTTCTGGCATTTGGCTGGACAATTGCCCAAGTCCATTCTTATTAAAACACGGGGAGAGGGGTGGGGGGTGTCAGGTGACGCCTCCCATCTTCCCAGTGGCTGATGGGAGGCAGGCAGTGGCTGATGGGAGCCGAAGTCCACAACTCCAGCTTCTTTTAACCCACCGGGGGAATTCCGCCCGGGTTCTGCAAGAGGAATGAGGTAGCTTGAGCTGTGTGTGTGTGTGTGTGGAAACCTGATCAAAATGTTCCTCGATGGCAGCTTTGCCTGAGTCGCCTCGTCTTAAATTTTGGGGAAATTTGGGTGTTCTTAAGATGCCTCCGTGCTGCCCAAACATTTCCTGTCTTCTTTTTGCAAATACCTTGGGTTAAGAATTTTTTTAACTCTGCTTCTGGAAGGCTTCATATTTTTTTTTTAACCCCTTGGGGTAGTGACAGTAACGAAGGGGGAGGGGGCTATAAAATAGTTTCTCTTTGCAATCCCTTCCCTTCATCCTTCCTTACCCTTTTCTTCTTTTCCTTTCTCATCTTCTCATCCACTCCCTTCCCTTTCTCATCTTCCTTCCTTCCTTGGCGCATTTATATTTCTCTTTAGGGCTTAGCTTCAAATCTAGTGATTTTTTTTTTTCCCCCTCTCCCCAAAAAACAGAAAGATGCTGAGCTTGGATTAAACCTTCTTTTTAAGTAATGTCATGCCTGCCTCTCCCAAACTGCATAAATTTGGGGATTAAATCGCCACCAGATTCCTCAACCCCTTGGCCTCCACTCCTGGGGTAGCTTTAGATTTCCAGGATTTCAAGATATGCAAACAAGCCTCGTGTTGAAGCAGCCCTACACCGGCTGGCGGACATTCTCTGAATATCTTGCAAACGAAAGCGTGCAAGCTTTTTCTGTTTAATTCTTCTCCCTTCTGGAATTTGCAAGCCGTTTTAACTGGAATCTTGTCTTGCACTGATGCAACAGCAATTCTGATTATTATTATTTTTTTCCCCCCCAGGCGTGGGTGGGTGGTGATCTGGTGACCTCCTCAGAGCACAGAAACAGATGGGCTGTTATTTTAAAAAATAATTTTATGCTTCTTTTAATGCCCGTGGGTCTCCCTTCCTGTCTCCAACTGCCCGAGCAGCAGGAAGCATAGATCATGTTGAATTTATAAAAGTAATTTATCGAGAGAAAATGTGGTTTTATTTTACATTGTTTACAGCTATTTTTTAAAAAGTCTTAACTGGTTTTCTTTTGAGCGTTCTTTGTAAAAACTGACCGAGCGTAAGCTTTGGAATAATGGGGAGGGAGGGGGGGGGGAACTACCAGAGACAAGACTCGGATTCCAAGCAAATAAATGCTCCAGATGAATAAATTAAAAATGACATATGGGAATTCTTGGTTCATTGTTGCTACATGTTTCATGCTTAAAGACGGAACCTTTTAGCTGCTCCCTCTGGAGCTTTCCAACATGCATTTTTAAAACCATCCAGCAGGGGGCATTTTGGCATGGAGAAAGCCTGAAGAGAAACACACAGCCCGTCCTCCAGGGGGCGACAAAAAGCTGCTATGTGCAAATAGGTGTGCTTGCTGGGGAAAAAAAAAGTCCTTATTTGCATCTGCCAATCAAACCCAGACAATACCCGAGCCTTCCAGCATCTGTAATTACAGCTGGAGCAGCTCCCACTTGGCTGTTGATGTTGATTGGAAATTGGTGGGGCATTGCCAGGCATGACTCAGTTTCCCCTCAGGGTGTTCCCCGCCCTTCAATTTATGGTGTCTGGGGTCCTGTTTAAAGCCCCCTCACCCATCTGAAGATTTTTTAAAAAAAACAACGAACTGACAATGGTGAGTATGTGTGTTATTTCCCTGTATACAGTTTACAAAATATACTCTACGTTTAGTTATTTATATACATACAATTATACGTCTTTTCAGAACAGAGGTGGCCCCGAGTCCTTTTACAACGAGGATGCTAAAGTCTTATTAGCTGTTTGCACACAACCGGCTGAAGTAAGTATAACTTGGGTTAATTTTTGAGGGCCAACGGGGATACGGAAGTGCCAAATATACAGAATTGTGATTTGCAGTTAACTTGGGGCCTGCAAAACGCGCAGAAAACGTGGGGGGGGGGGAGTCCCCCTCCTGAATGAACTCTTTGACTTAACAGAATGACGGAAGGGACCTTGGAGGTCTTCTAATCCAACCCCCTGCTCAAACTCTGGCTGCTTCTACCATGAAAGCTTGCTGGGATGCCAATTTTAAGAGGGACCTTTGCCGTTCTCTTAAGGAGAAGTGGGTATTTCTCAGGTGGGCACTCACTCCCATGATCCCCAGCTTGTTCACTCTTGAAAGTTGATGGGAATTGGAGTCTGGGGCAACCAGGAGCATCCCGCTTGGAAAAACGGAGTTCAAATCCAGCAGAAAGGGGAACACAGTTCCTGGAATGATCAGAGTCTGATGACCCATGGAAGACCTCTGTAGGGGATGGCTCAAAGCCTTGCCCACCACCCCACAACTGGAGGACAGATAGACCCACAAGAAGCTAACACTTGTCAATCTTACAGGATTCTTGATTCAGATGATACTATTTTGACTCCAGGGTTTTAGCCAGGAGACGAAGCAAACCTCCACAAGCCTAGTTCATCCTGGTTTCTTTCAGAAGCGAGGTTAGCTGCTCCTGTGGTTAACAAATCGGCCACGATCAATAGACGCTCTCCCACTTGCTCGCTGGTGCCTAACAGGAGAAGAGTAGTCCATCGTTGAAGACCTTAGCAACAATGAACTGGAACATGATTCTAGTCCCAGATTAAGGTGGGTGGGACCCCCAGGGCCCTCTCGGGAAACCCAATAGTTTCCAAGAAGTAGCCTTTGAAGTTGCCGGCTGGAGACACCCAACTTTTCGATTTATGAAGGAGAAGAACAGAAGTCAAGTCGGGTTGAAGCTGAACCTTCTTCACCAACCTCGGAACCCAGCGGCTTTGCAGTCCCGGTGCTTTCCCTCTAAGCTGACGGCTCCCCATTTTCAGGGTGCTATGCCATACTGCTGGTGGAACAGGGGGTGCTCTGGGTGCTGCCCAGACTGTGGTTGGTGCTGCTGCTCTCGGATGCAGGTGTGTTCGCCAAGGCTGGCTGGGTTTTGGCGATCGGACCTGGAACGGGTTAGATGTCATGAAAAAGGGTGGGCTGTTAGGAGCAGGTGGGGAGAATTGTAGAGTCCTTCGGGAGAAAGTGGGGAGAATTGTAGAGTCCTTGGTGCTCTCTTGAATTGAGTTGTTGATTTCCAGACGTATCATTACCCATCAAGAGGACCTGATAATGAGAAGGACTAGGGGCTGACATGAGAGCATCTGATAATAAATGGGAGACTTTGTTGATCTTTGCAATCTTCCAATATCAGGGGCTGCCACAAAGAGGGGGGGTGGGTTTCAACCTATTCTGTAAAGAATCAGGAGGCAACAGATGGAAACTAATCAAGGAGAGAAGCAACGTAGAACTAAGCAAAAAAAATTTCCTGACTGAACAACTAACCAGTGGAACAACTTGCCTCTGGAAGTTGTGGGTGTGCAAACACTGGAGGTTTTTAACAAAAGATTGGACAACCATTTGTCTGAAATGCTATAAGGTCTCCTGCTTGAGCAGGGGGCTAGGCTAGAAGACCTCCAAGGTCCCTTCCAACTCTCTCATTCTATACTATTCTATACTAGGGGTGGCATGGTAGCAGTGTTCCAATATCTAAGGGGCTGCCCCAAAGAAGAAGTCAAGCTCTTCTCCAAAGCGCCTGAAGGCAGGACAAGAAGCAATGGATGGAAACTAACCAAGGACAGAAGCAACTTGGAACTAAGGAGCAACTTCCTGACAGTGAGAACAATTAACCAGGGGAATGACTTGCTTCCAGATGTTGTGGCTGCTCCATCACTGGAGGTTTTTAAGAAGAGGCTGGACAACCATTTGTCTGGAATGGTAGAGGGTTTCCTGCCCGAGCAGCGGGTTGGACTAGAAGACCTCCCAGGTCCCTTCCAATTCTGCTATTCTGATAATGTTTCTTAGTTGGGTAATGAAAACCTCTGGAAGCCAACAACTCAACTCGAAAAACACCAGGGATCTCACAGTTCAACTCTTGAGCTACAGATAGTGTCTTCTGCTGGGGAAAATTTCCCATGCTGGACCCAACTGGGAGCTGAGGAGGAGATGGAAAGCACATGGCGGGCCTGATGGCTTTGTGAAATCCCAGCGGGATTGTCCGAGTACTTTCCCACTGCCTTCTCCAGCCGAGGTGGACCTTGCCCGACCGTCACAAAAGCAGATAAAAATTGCACCACCTCCGCTTTTCCAGAGATTAAGGAAAATATGCAGGTCGGGCTGCCAAACGGGACCAGATGTCTCCTGTTGGGAATTGCAGGGACCGAGAGGAAGGGGGAAGACAGTGGGAGAATTAAAGATAAGGGGGTCCCGAATGGAAAAAAAAAATAGCCGATCCCACTCTTTGCATCCCCAGATAAGGCTTGGGAAAGATCGTTCCGTTTGGCCATCTTGAGTTAAACCGACGGCCGAAGAGCTGGCGATGTTCCTGTTTTAACTGCGTCTCTCCAGAATCATGAGGACTAGCAGCCATGAGGCAGAAATCAGTTTCTAGAGCCCGCAAACCCCTCCCCGCAAACACCCTCCCCTTGAGCTCGGACTGCAATGTTCCCCTCTAAAAGGGGGTTCGGCTGGGTGGGTGCCCTCCCTTCATCCCCCTCTCCATCATGCAAACAAGCCTCTCTTGGAAGTGACACAACTTACGAGTGTGAGAATAGATGAACCACAACGCTCCAGTGAGCAGGACTCCGATCAAGAAAGCCCCGAAGGCGATGCCCAGCACGGTGCTGATCCTCAAACCTTGGTCTAAAGAGAAAGAATTAAACACATTAAAATAAGGCGGATTTGGAAGAGCTCAAATTAAAGCAAGTATAATTTTCGTTTTGCCTGGGCAACTTTGCACGCATGCAAGTACTTCTATATTTCCCTTGCAGGTGGTCCTCGAGTTACAAATGTTTCATTTAATGACTGTTCAAAGTCACAATTGGTAAGGGGGGGGGAAAACGACCCGCAAACCGTTCCTCAAACTCACAACAGCAGCCTCCTCAAGGTCGCGTGATCAAAATTAGATCGCTCGGCAACTGTCACGTACATTGACGGTTGCTGTGTCCCTGGGTGGGTCACGTGATCCTCCTTTGATTTGATTTGATTAACGACCCGTGTGATTCACTTAACGACCGCAGGGACTCCCTTCGCCGCTGCGGCGAAAAGGTGGCAAAATTGGGCACATGTCCCTGAACAACTCGCCTCTCTTAGCAATTGTAGGTCTCAGTTGTCATGAATTCCTCACGTAGCAAGAGAAGTTCCTATCCTGATTGCGGTCGTAAGTAGAGGACTGCCTGTCAGTTTTCCCTCTCTAAGCCGGCTTTGTTTCCCCCCTCGGTGGAGCAGTGGGCTAATGCCTCCTTAAGTAACCCCAGCTGCCTGCAATTAGTGCAGGTTCGAGTCCCACCATGCTCAAGGTTGACTCAGCCTTCCATCCTTCCCAGGTAGGTAAAATGAGGACCCAGATTGTTGGGGGCAATAAGCTGACTTTGTAATAATGCCGCTTGGGGTGTGTGTGAAAGCCCTAATAAGCAGGCATATACATAGAATGAAGGCTATTGCTAAGCACATTGATTTGTGCTTCTTAGATTGTAAGCTGCCCTGAGTCTTCAGAGAAGGACGGGATATAAATGGGATTAAAAAAAAACGAATAGAATAGAATAGCCTTGGTGGAGCAGAGGGCTAATGCCTCCTTAAGTAACACCAGCTGCCTGCAATTAGTGCAGGTTCGAGTCCCACCAGGCTCAAGGTTGACTCAAGCCTTCCATCCTTCCGAGTTAGGTAAAATGAGGACCCAGATTGTTGGGGGCAATAAGCTGACTCTGTAATAATGCCGCTTGGGGCGTGTGTGAAAGCCTTAACAAGCAGGCATATAAATGGAATGAAGGCTACTGCTAAGCTTGTAAGCCGCCCTGAGTCTTCAGAGAAGGGCGGGATATAAATGTAATTTAAAAAAAAAATGACACCTTCCTTAAGACCAGTCAGGTTTCCCCCAAGGCTTGCGGTCTGTGTCAAAACAAGGACACTAAAAGTATGAAGGAACATCGTCCGACGTGCGCAGTGAGCTCAGCCAAGTTCCTCTGGGGCTGAGTTCGGGTCAAGAGTTTTTCCTCATTTTATTGTTTTCCCTGCCTGGCGGGAGCCACACAGGAGCAAGGCAGGAAGAAGGACCTCCAAAGGGACGGAAAACATCCATATTGACATCAAATTCCTTGTGTGTCCGACCACACTTGGCCAATAAAGAATTCCATTCCATTCTACTCTACTCTACTCTACTCTACTCTACTCTACTCTACTCTACTCTATTCTGTTTGCAAGAAGGAATTGTGACGAGGCCCCTTCCATGCCTTCCCCCATCGTTGTGTTCCTACGGCCACAGAACCCCAAATCTTAGTCAGCAGAACATTGGCAATTTCATCCTTGTGGTGGTCATCCCTCTTGACGTTCAATCAGAATAGAGCTGGAAGGGAGCTTGGAGGTCTTCTAGTCCAGTCCCCTGCTCAGGCAGGAGACCCTGTACCATTTCAGACAAGTGACTGTCCAGTCTTTTCTTAAAAACCTTCAGTGATGAAGCAGCCACAACTTCTAGTGGCAAGCTGTTCTACGGGTTAATAGTTTTCACTGTTAGGAAGTTGTTTTTCCTTAATTCCAGGTTGCTTCTCTCCTTGGATCAGTTTCCAACCATTGTTTCTTGTCTTGCCTTCTGGTGCTCTAGAAAATAAATTGATCCCCCCTCTTCTTTGTGGCAGCACCTCAAATACTGGAAAACTGCTATGCCCCCCCCCTCCTTTTCTCGAGACTGGTCATACCCAACTCCTGCAACCATTCTTCATATGTTTTAAGGTAAAGGTAAAGGTTCCCCCGCACATGCGTGCTAGTCGTTTCCAACTCTAGGGGCTGGTGCTCATCTCCGTTTCAAAGCCAAAGAGCCGGCGCTTGTCCGAGGACGTCTCCGTGGTCATGTGGCCGGCATGACTAGACGCCAAAGGTGCACGGAACGCTGTTACCTTCCCACTGCAGTGGTCCCTATTTTTCTACTTGCATTTTTACGTGCTTTCGAACTGCTAGGTGGGCAGAAGCTGGGACGAGTAACAGGCGCTCACTGCTACGCGGCACTCGGGATTCGACCTGCCAAACTGCCGACCTGATTGACAAACTCAGCGTCCTAACCCACTGAGCCACCGCGTCCTTTAGTCTCCTTTAATTATCTTCGTTGCTCTTCTTTGCGCTTTTTCCAAAACCTCAACATCTTTTTCGTAATGTGGTGACCAAAACTGGATGGTGCGTTCCAGGTGTGGCCTTACTAAGGCTTTATAAAGCAGTACTAATATTTCATGTTTATCTTGATTCTAAAATCAAAGTCACTTTGTTTTATTTTGGGAGATCTGCCCCCTTCATCCTACACATCTCCAGTGGGAGATCTTGTGGGTCTACACAAGTCTCCAGGAAAGACAGCCCCCACAACACAAGGAAGAAAGGAAGAACAGTTTTCCTTCTCTGATGGGAGGACAACTAAAAAACGAGACACGATGCAGATGTTCTGCTTTCAAAAGAAAGGGGCATCATCTGCGTCCACC
Organism: Daboia siamensis; assembly: GCA_024449315.1. Taxonomy (NCBI): domain Eukaryota; kingdom Metazoa; phylum Chordata; class Lepidosauria; order Squamata; family Viperidae; genus Daboia; species Daboia siamensis. The sequence goes on along the minus strand of JAKJMR010018397.1, from coordinate 6,574 downwards.
TTCCTTTCACCAAACCCCCATCAACTGTTTGATACAGGAAGGGCAACTGTCTTAGTTGGAGTGTCTCTGAAAATGAAACTGTGTTTGGTTTTATCCTGGTTATATGTGCTTCTTTCTCCAGATTCTGCTTGCCTCCTGAGACCCAAAGCTCTATTGAATTGTCCTCAAATACAAAATCCTGCAAGGACAGTTCTTCTCAAGGTCTAATTCAAACGGAGACATGGACCTCTGCTAAAGAAGAAGCCAAGGAGATTCTCAGGAACGCCTTTTCCATTTTTATTTTTTTTTGGGGAAATATCTCTCCCGTTAAATCCAAAACCTTTTGTCCTCTTCCTTCACGACAGAGTTGCCTCCAGGAGAACCTCTGGACTTGGAGGCCACGCGCCAACAATCGGGTCGGTTTGTACGCCAGCTGCTTCTCGTTATCTCTTGAACATCCGTCTGGAAAGATGGGATTCTTCCTGCTTTCTTAACTCTTTATCATTTATCTCCTTCCCTTGCACAGACGTCTGGACGCCGACTCTGCTCCACGAAGTCAAAAGCCACATCAGCTGGGATAATGGAGGAGATAAGGTCCTTCAGGGCTGTCACTGTTCTGCATCAAAAATGGCACCTCACCCACCATTATCCAACTCTGGCTTGGGCGGTACCGGTTGGCTTCCGTTCTATCCCAAATCCTCTTCCATTGTCCATGCGTGCTTTCTCTAACCGCAGCTCCATGGCTCAGAGGTGCCACCAGCCAAGGTCATGGTGCACGCCTTCCGGCTGGGCCAAAAGACTACCCTATGTGGCCCCTGTGTAGATGGAAGTGCAGGCATCACAAGTTGTTGCCATCATGAGGCGAGCAGACGTGGGTATGGCGAAGACCTTCAGCCAGGCGAAGGAGAAAGATGGGAGAGGATTTACCGCTTTGAGCTGGAGTTTCAGAAGTTTCAGAAGCCATAATGCAAATTTTGTGAAAAGAAGGACAAGGGATAACATGATAGCTGTGTCCAAATATTTGAGGGGCTGCCCCAAAGAAGAGGAGATCAACCTATTTTCCAAAGCACCTGAAGGCAGGACAAGAAGCAATGGAATGGAAACTAAATCAAGGAGAGAAGCAACCTAGAACCAAGGAGAAACTTCCTGACAGTTAGAACAATTAACCAGTGGAACCACCTGCCTCCAGAAATGGTTGGTGCTCCATCACTTTAAGAAGAGATTGGACAACCATTTGTCCGAAATAGTTTTAAGTTCTCCTGCTTGAGCAGGAGATTGGACTAGAAGATCTCCAAGATCCCTTCTGTTATAACTGCTCACTAGAGGGCAGTGGGAGATACTGAAAACTCCTCTCTCCTGCCATCTAGTGGTTACCAGGCTTTCCACCTTTGGTAAGTTTGAAAGGAAGATGAACACAGTGGAGGCCACACAAGGAGAAATGTTAAAGAAGGCTAAGCTAGACAGACGCGGGACGCGGTGGCTCAGTGGGTTAGGACCCTGAGCTTGTCGATCGGAAGGTCGGCAGTTTGGGGGGTTGAATCCCGACTGCCGCGTAACAGAGTGAGCGCCTATTACTTGTCCCAGCTTCTGCCAACCTAGCACTTCGAAAGCACGTAAAAGTGCAAGCAGAAAAATAGGGACCACTCCGGTGGGAAGGTAACAGCGTTCCGTGTGCCTTTGGCATCTAGTCATGCCGGCCACATGACCACGGAGACATCCTCGGACAAGCGCTGGCTCTTCGGCTTTAAAACAGAGATGAGCACCGGCCCCTAGGGTTGGAAACGACTAGCACGCATGTGTGGGGGAACCTTTACCTTTAAGCTAGACAGAAGAGGAAAGAACAACTCTCCACAGATTCTGAATCCGAAACACAAACGCCACCATGGAATGGTGTCCCTCCGTCCTTGGAAGCGCATGAATTTTAGAAGTGGAAAACGGTCCTGTTTATAACAATCCGTGGGTGTTTAAAGGAACTTTCCACACTATACTCAGCCTTACAAAGCGGATTTGTACAGAGTGAGAGTGAGAGTGCCCTTCCCCAAACAGACGTTTACATGCGTGAACCAACTTTTCTGCGAAATAACCACAGGTCAAAGAGGACAAACAATGGACTTATTTTCTACAGGAAAGAGCTGTCGACTCACTGTGGGATCCAGGATTGTAGTTTTTGAGCATCACATCTAAAGAGCCTTCGTAACTTCGGCGCTTGTCATTCTGAAAAGGAAGGAAAAATAAACTGCCTCCTCAAAGCTGACACCAGCCAGAGCATAAAAACAACTCAAAGAGGTTTTGAGGGCAAGATCAGAAGATGTGGAGAGAGCTGGTCCAAAGAACCACCAAGAATCAGACACAATTCAATGGACATCCCCATCATGGCAAAGAAAGCTCTTCAGAGGCCAACTCACGGAGGTGTTCAGATGGACCACGCACACCAAGGTGGCCGAATCAATGGACCACAGTTCTTCCTCTGGCTTATAGGTGAAGCTGAAGCGTTGGGTCTTCGGGCTGGGGGACTTCAGGGTCTCCACTGAGTAGCTCAGAGAGACCCCTTGGTGGAAGAGCAACTGAGGCGGACTGTCTCGGGGTTTTAAGAAACAGTCCCCCATTTCTAGAGAAAACTGCTTCATGGCTGTTCGGAGCGAGACCTATGGAGGGGGAAGGCGATGGGGGAGGAAAAAAATGAGACAATCTTAGTCACAACGTTATTTTCAAGGACACTTATCTGAAACGGAGGCGGGTTTGGTTCCTCTGTTCTCACCCCTTCCTTTATCCCTGAATTAACCTATTTCCCATATTCACACAACACCTAGAAGCCTAAACGGGCTGCCCCAAAGAAGAGGGAGTCAACCTCTTCTCCAAAGCACCTGAAGGCAGGACAAGAAGCAACGGATGGAAACTAGTCAAGGAGAGAAGCAACCTGGAATTAAGGAGAAACTTCCTGACAGTTAGAACAACTAACCAGTGGAACAGCCTGCCTCCAGAAGCTGTGAATACCCCAACGCTGGAAGTTTTTAAGAAGAGACTGGACAGCCATTGGTCTGAAATGGTGTAGGGTTTCCTGCCTGAGCAGGGGGTTGGGCTAGAAGACCTCTAAGGTCCCTTTCAACTATTCTATTCTATTCTATTCTACTCTATTCCAGGGGGTTGGACTAGAAGACCTCCAAGGTCCCTTTCAGCTCTATTCTATTCTATTCTATTTTCTGTTCTGTTCTGTTCAATTCTATTCTATTCCATTCCAGGGGGTTGGACTAGAAGACCTCCAAGGCCCCTTCCAACTCTATTATTACTGTTTTGTTGTTGTTGTTATTATCTCACCCAACAAGCTCGGTTGGGCCAAGATGTGAAGCCACATCAAGACAAGCCCTACTTGTCTCGCAGGTGTTTTTCGCCTTTGTTTTGCAAGGGTGCATCTGCTGGGTGTTGCCTGGGTTGTCTGAACACAGCCTTCCTTTGACCTCAGCTCCCAACACCCCTCTTCTGTCCTTGGAGCTTGAAGTCTACCTTCCTACCCCAAAGCCCCAAGACCAGCCTTACCTCCACGTAGGTAATTTGGTGAGCTTGTATCACTGGAGTGCTTGGCGCGTTGAAATCTTCCGAGTTGTAAAGCTGGAGAGAAACTTTCTCTGGTAGATCACATTCAAAGGGCACCTGCAGCCGAGGATCAAACAACTGGATTCATTTGTTTTTCCATGGAGATTCTCAGTCCTCCAGATCACAGTTATCCCAAAGGTGCTTTTTACAGAAGGCAACTGGATTTTGTCTTGTCTTTCTTTGAAGAGGTTTCGCTTCTCATCGCAGAAGCTTCTTCAGCTCTGAGCTGATGGAGGAGAAGCGAAAGGTCTTCAAAGAAAAACAAGAAAGTCCAGTTGCTTCCTGAAAAAGCATCTTTGGGGACCTTTGTTGTTCCCTTAGTGTGCAAGTGGATCGGCATGGTGCCGATCCGTTTGCAAGCCAGCAAAAGATTCCCCAGATCTGCCAACGGCATCTTTTCAGAGTTTCAGAGGGGCTGAAACAACGGCAATGGATAGGTTTGCAAAGGAGAAAAATTGAAAGCCTTTGCACAGAACAATTTAAAAAATGAAATTAAAATTGCACATTTGTAAATGAATCACGGACAAAACGACGCTTGTGGGGGGTTTGCACCGATTCCTTTTTCCAAAGCAGAAATGCAAGACCTTGCATTTCATGGTACTTTCTAATTTTCCTACCAGGTACCGTCTCAAAATTAGAAAGCTCTTCTCACAAATCTCTTCTGATAGTCTCTCCTAAGCCAGGGCCAAGGCCTGCTTTTAAGAGGTGGGCTGCCAGTTGCAGATCATACAGATAATGTTATTTATTTGTCATCTGTCAGAAATGGTGTAGAGCCTCCTGCTTGGGTGGGGGGTTGGACTAGATGACCTACAGGGTCCCTTCCAGCTTCTATCCTATCGTATCCTATCATATATCCTATCCTATGTTCTATAATGTATTCTATTCTAATTCTGTAATTTCTATTCTATTCTATTCTATTCTATTCTATTTTATTCTACACTACACTCCATTCTATTCTCTATCATCTATTCTATTCTGTTCTGTTCTATTCTATTTTCTATCTTATATTCTCTATCATTCTATTCTATTCTATTCTATTCTACTCTACTCTACTCTACTCTACTCTACACTACACTACACTCCATTCTATTCTCTATCATCTATTCTATTCTGTTCTGTTCTATTCTATTCTATTTTCTATCTTATATTCTCTATCATTCTATTCCATTCTATTCCATTCTATTCTATTCTATTCTATTCTATTCTATTCTATTCTATTCTA
>JAKJMR010018396.1:0-22447 GCA_024449315.1 Daboia siamensis | reverse complement strand
GTGCATGGAAGGTGGCCCAGACCAACCCCGTTGTTCAGCTGAGGCATCACCAGGGGGCAGCACTGAGCCAAGCTTTATGTGTCAGAATGCTAAATGGATTTAGAGGTCAATACAGACAGTCTGTCAGAACCCTCAGTTGTTTATATCCCACAGATCCTGTGCGATTAAGCTTCTGCCATCTCCTATAGGGGGAGGGGGAAAACCAGGGGGTTTGTAGTGCATGCAGAAGGCTTCCTCTTTCTGCTTTGATGTATCCTCCTCGGGGTGTGAAGGGAATGCGGATGGGGGGCGGCTGTGCCTTATCTCAGCTTGCCTGGCTGAGGAATTCTGGGAGTTGAAGTCCACAAGTCATAAAAGGACCGGGTTTGAAGACCCCAGCATTATGGGATGTGGTGTGATCTCCAGTTAGACTGGAGGAAGGTGATAAGGGAGCCCAGTTAAGAGTCCTTTCACAGGCAACAGAGGCCTAACCTCCCACAGAATCACTGAAGCCTTGTTTGATAGTTCCCAAGGGAATGCAGTCGGCTGGTCAGATTCCTATAATGCAGGTGTGACCAACAATAAAGCTTCTCTTGAGACTATTCAGAAGTGGCTCTGCTTGCTTGCATCCAAGATTGAGCAAGATTTGAAGACAGAGCTGCTGTAGCCTTCTGGCATCTGCGCCCAGCAAAGCCTCAGCTCTGCTTAAAACAAGCATTTTTAACGCAGCAAAGGAGAAAAGCTGGGAAATTATGTCTGAGCCAAGGGCAGTGGACCAGATCTGGCAAAGGTTTGCCATGCTTGGATCACAGAACTGAAGTCCCCACATTTTTTTCGGTACACTACAAACCTCACTTCATCACATTTTGCCTTATTAAGGAGGTATGTGTTAAGTAGGGAGGTAGTGTGACATGTAATGTAATTTATGTCCTATGTAGGTCAGGTAATGTTGCCTCCTACGGCTTGTCTGATTCCCTGAACAGAATGTACTGACGGGGACAGAGGAAGAATGCAATTTTATTGCTCAGAAGCGAAGCAGGAACCTGAATTTGCTTCTGAGATAGGAACAATCGCCGTGTGCTTGGCTTGAGCAGAGCCATCCCAGCTGGTGCTACTTTAAGCTGCTTGGGTGGCTTCCCAGCCAGAGAAGCTCGGTGGTCTCCCAGAATGAGAGTGAAATGACTGCCGTATCTTCTTTCTCTCTCCAGAGAAAAGGGAGGTCTCCGACATTCTGGATGTTAAGAATCTTCTCCCCTTCCTCTGGCAGGTCACAGCCCTGGGTCCAAACATTACGGATTACCTTAAGGGCGGAGATGCACTTTTCCTGCTCCTGTCCTTCATTCCGCAGAAGCAGGTTTCCCGAGTCTTTGCTGAGAGCCTGGACGTTGTGCTGTTGCTCCTCAGAGGCTGTCCCTTCCCGTCCCCTGGATGCCAGTGGAAAAGGGAGAAAGGGAAGGGAAAGGAGGAAGGGGAAAAGAAAATAAAAAGAGACAAAGAGAAAGGAGAGAAAAAAAGAAAGAGGGAGGAAGGAAGGAGGGAGAAAGAAAGAAGAAAAGAACAGAAGGAAGGGAGGGAGAGAAAAAAGAAAGGGAGGAAGGAGAAAGAAAAAAAGAAAGAAAAGAACAGAAGAGGGAGGGAGGAAGGAAGGGAGAGAAAAAAGAGGGAGGGAGGAGAAAGAAGAAAGAAAGAACGGAAGGAAGGAAAGGAACAGAAGGAAAGAGAAAAGAACAGAGAAGGAAGGAAGGAAGGAAGGAAGGAAGGAAGGAAGGAAGGAAGGAACGAACGAACGAACTAACGATCTAAGTAACTAACTAACTAACTAAACTCTCTCAACACTCGGGGCGCCACCAGCGTCTCCCATAAGCGCCAACTCAGTGAGAGGCGTTTTGACGAACTTCCTAGATCGGCCGGAAGCAGAAGCGTGGGAGCCGACTGAAGGGAAAGCGCTTCCGGCGCGGCCACCTGACTGTCCAAGATGGCGTCCTCCAGCGGAGCCGGCAGGGCGCCCGAGTCCGAGGAGGGGCTGCAGAGCCCGGGGGACCTGCGCAGCGTCTTGCTGACCAGCGTCCTGAACCTGGAGCCGCTGGACGTGGACCTCTTCCGGTCAGCGGAGCCGGCGGGGCTTCTCGTGGAAGGGGCCGGGACAGCGCTTCCCCGCCTCGGTCGCTGGAAGAGGGGGACCTTCAACTCCCAGAATTCCCCAGCCAGCGACCGAGGCTGGGAAGCGCTGGGCTGGGAGGCGGCGGAGGCGGGTCGACCTGTTGAATGTCGATGGAGGCTCTCAGTCATCCGGGTGACGGTTGCCCCAAAGGTGTTTTTCCAAAAGGGAAACCGGATTTTCTTTAGAAAGTCTCTTTAGAAAAAGTCCAGTTCGCTTTTAAAACAGCACCTTGGGAGTTTCTGCCTGCCTGCAGCCGTGAAAGCCGCCCTGGCGAAATACTTCCCTGTTTAGAGTTGGAGGCGGCTCTCGCGAACCAATAGTGGGGTGGGGGTGGGGGTGGGGGAAGCAGCCGGTTGAGTGGTAGGAGAAGCTGGTCCCGGGCTGTGAATGTTGCTGCGCAGGCCCTGGCCCCATGGACAGCTGATCCTGGCACTGGGGAGGGAAGCTTGGGGGCAGCTACTCGCCTCCCTGGCCTGCACCACCCCTCAGGAGGCAGCCATTGCCAGCCATAACTCTCCTCTTTTCTCCTTAGGGGAAGGCACTACTGGGTGCCCGTCACGCAGCGTCTTTTTGGAGGGCAGATAGTGGGCCAGGCGCTGGTGGCAGCAGCGAAGGCTGTGACACATGACCTGGAAGCCCATTCACTCCATTGCTACTTTGTGAGGGCAGGTAATTAGCAGCTTCTGGGGTGGGAGGTGCACTAGGCCCAACCGGGGTCAGGCATGTATAAAAATGTATGTACATATTTTATTTATAAGCAGAGCAGCTCCCAGCACCCTCTGCCAGGGCAAGACAGGCGCATTTATTTTATTTATTTATAAGCAGAGCAGCTCAGGCTTATTTATTTATTTGTAGAGCAGCTCCTAGCATATTTATTAATAAGCAGAGCAGCTTAAATATAGAAAGGATATCCTGAGCTGCTCTGCTTATAAATAAATAAATAAAATAAATAAATGCGCCTGTCTTTCCCTGGCAGAGGGTGCTGGGAGCTGCTCTGCTTATAAATAAAATACGTACGTATTTTTATACATGCCTGACTTGCCCCAGCGACTACTGTAGGTAGATTACAATAATAAAAAGGAAGAAAACATGAAAGCAGTGTAAACAGAAGTAAAATATCAGAACCATAAAATTAGCAGTCATGAAGACACACGGATAATAATACATTAATATGATATTCAAAAAGAAACAGGGCAGAATTTCCAGATTGAGAGACTACGAAGCGGTGGAACAACCTGCCTCCTGAAGCCGCTGCCCTGTTGCTGAAAAATTTTAAGAAAAGATTGGGCACCTCTTTTCTGGGATGTGAAGCGGGCGGCTGTCATGGGGGGTGGGGCTTGGGGTAGGGTGATTCTCAGCAACTGGGGGCTTACTGCAGGCTGTTCTGGCTTCCAGGGGACCCCACTGTGCCAGTTCTGTACCAGGTGGAGCGCACCCGCACCGGGAAGAGCTTCTCAGTGCGCTCGGTCAAGGCCATCCAGCATGGAAAGCCCATCTTCATATGCCAGGCTTCCTTCCAACGAGGCCAGCCCAGCCCGGTGCAGCACCAGTTCCAAATGCCGGCTGTGCCTCCCCCGGAGGAGCTGCTCACGCAGGAGCAGCTGATCCAGAAGTACCTGCGGTGAGTGGCTGGGAGGAGTGGGGCTTGCAGCAGCGCTGAGCCAACGACACACCTGGCCGGTGGAGAGAGCAAACATCCACGGGAGGTGCTCCCTGCAGCCCAGCTGCTCCATCTTGGAATGCGGGACCCAGCCTGAGGAGAGTTTAGCTCTGCCTGTGTGGAATTCACGGGAGATTCTTGCATCTCTGGCAGCTGGGAGCTTATCAAGCCATGTTCACGGCTTTCTCCTGGCAGAATCCAGGGTCTTGGAAGTGTGTCGAGTCAAGGCTGCTGCAGCTCACACTGGGTGGAAGTCTTCATGCTGCTTCCACTTTTCTGTGCCTTTGGCAGAAAGTACCACCCTGGCATGGCCTCTCGTTTTTCCCAAAGGGACCCCAACCTTCTAGAGAGATACCGGCAGGGACTCAGGAAAATACTGGCCCAGGAAGTCCCCATTGAGATGAAGCCGGTGAACCCACCTGACTTTTTTCAGCAGAGCTCCCAGGAGCCCAAGCAGCTCGTCTGGGTGCGTGCCAAGGGCTACATCGGTAAGACCCGCATCCTGACCCCGGCCTGCTTTCCAGGAGCAGTTTCATCGTGCCCAGGAGAGGGAAGTGTTAGCTGGAGGGAGCGGAGCCCTCCTTTGGGCACTCGGAGGCTCTGTGGGCAGCTCTTTCAGTGGGGGTCTCCCTGCCCATCTCCTTCAGGAGGCCTGCCCCTGGGAGCCCCCCTCTTCTTTTCTGCTGGTGGGGGCAGTTGGGGCCATTCCTGTGGGCAGGCGAGAAGTTCCTGGGAAGGAAAGCGCCACCCCTTCGGGGACTGTGTTGGTGTGAGTGGGGTTCTGAGTACCAGTCTCTTTGCAATAGTGACGAATATCTCTGGCTCGGGTGTAGGATGAGGTGTATTTTCCGAGCTTTCCGAATGTTTTGTTACCAGGCTAGGTAACGTCTTCAGTGCTGCTGAAACCAACCCCCAAGCTCGGAGAACAAACCTTCACCCTCACAAGTGCTGGTTATGGGGCTGGGTATAGGGAATGTCTCCTTCAGAACGAATCTGCCTCCCCCCAAGGCCCATTCCAGGGAATGGAGAGCCCAGCGGCTGCCTCACCCTCATGGAATCTCCTCCCCCCCTGCCCCCCCCAGTTGTTTCAGGGTGGCAGTCTGACCAGCATCGTGCTGCTTGTCCCACGTTTTCTGTGTGGCAGGCCGTTTTGTGAAACTTAGGTTTTCCGATTTTTAATTAACGTGAGCTGCTCAAGTTGGAATGATTACAAATACTACAGGAAATGTATGCCAAAGAACACGCACGCACACACCCTGGGCAGAAGAGCACTTGACCTGTTGAACAGGGCCGCCTTGCCACCTCCTGCAGCCCAACCCAATCTTTTCCCCAGACCCGCTACCTTGCTTTGCCTCCAGGCGACGCTTAACATTGGCCTCTCCCGTTTCAGGTGAATGCGACATGAAGCTGCACTGCTGTGTGGCTGCCTACATCTCTGATTACGCCTTCCTGCGGACAGCCCTGTTGCCGCACAAGCACCACATTGTCAAGTTCATGGTCTCGCTCGATCACACCCTGTGGTTCCATGCGCCCTTCAGAGCTGATCAGTGGATGCTGTACGAGTGCGAGAGCCCCTGGGCCGGTAAGCACCGCTGCCAGCCTGCGATTGGGGTGGTGGGGCAGGAGACGCTCCAAGCTTCCGGCTGCAGCTTCTCCATTCTCCTTTCCCCCCCCCACAGGTGGCAGCAGGGCCCTGGTGCAGGGCCGCCTGTGGCGCAGAGATGGCGTGTTGGCGGTCAGTTGTGCCCAGGAAGGAGTAATCCGATTGAAGGAAGAGCAGCCGGGCACCAGCAAGCTGTAGCACTGGCTTTTCCTTCTCTCCCTGGCTCTCTCCTAATGGGAGTCCCCCCCCCTTGCACTGGCCGGGTCTTTGGTGGATGCGGTCGCTTACAAGGATCCCCGTAATCCCTGGAGGTGGCACTTACGGATGGAAGCACTGGCACCCCATTTTCCTTGGACCTATTAATTTATTGAAGATGGACTTCTGTCCCCCGACTGTTAATAAAGGGAGCAAAGGGTCCCACACGGCTCTGGATTCTGAAGGGGGGAGGAGGAGGAGGGTCCTGGTGGCTTCACTCACATCGATGCCAGAGGGGGGAGCCTGCTCCACCGCCCAGGCTGCAGCCAGGAGTCCCGCCAGTGCTGAACGGCCTCCCCCCTCTAGCAAGAACAGCCTGTGGGGGGAGCCTCAGGAGGGCCCTTCACACACCCCTCTGCCAGCGAGCCTTGTAGATGCTTGTCTCCCCAACAGGGCAGTCGCCATCACCTCGCTTTCTCAGAAGGATTTGTGGGGGACGTTGTGGGTCTGCATCCCAGAAGCCTCTTCTGAACAGCCTCGTCCCACCGCTGGGCAAGCAGAGATGGCAGAGCTCGCAGGAGTGTGTACGATGGCACTGGCTCTTGCTCGCCTGGCAGATGCCCCTCTGCTGCTCGTGCGGTGCCCCCACTTCCTGGCAGATCCCCCCCCCCTTGGCAAGGAGTCAGGGCAGTGGCTGTTTGAGCAGCAGCTCCTTCAAAGGGGGTGGTGGCTGTTTGCACTGTCCGGCTTCCTGCAGGCCACGCAGGCAGGTCTCCGCCTGCTGCTTGTCCTTGCCCAGCCCCCAGGCCAAGTGGATGTGGGTCTGCAGGAGGGCAGCCAGGAGGGGGTGCCTCTCCTGGCCCTCCAGCTGCTCCAGGGCCTGCTGGCACGCCCCGTAGGCCTCTCCCCACTGCTCCAGCGCTTGATGGCAGACGGTCAGGCCGGCCAGCGTCAGCAGGTAATGCCCCGAGCGGCTGGCGCCCAGTTTTTCCTGCAGCCGCCGTGAGGTCATCCAGGCGGCCAAGGCCTCAGGGTAGAGGCCCTTGCTGGTCAAGTGCTGCGCCCCCTGCAGGCTATCCAGGAAGAAGAATTCCAGGAACGTGGCCGAGCGGCGGATCTCCGGCGAGGCGTGCAGGTGGGAGAGAAACTGTTCAAACGCCCGGCTGCGCTTGGCGATGGTCGTGGGGGTGAAGTTGTGCCACAGCTGTTTCCGGGGGAAAGAGACCCCCACCATGTCCCTGCTGAAGTGGCGGCGCAGGCGTCGATTCAGCCGCTCGAAGTCGGAATAGCAGCGGGTGACGGCGGCTGGCATGTTGTCAAACTGCCCTGCCCGGATCAAGTGGATGGTGTAGAGCTGGGTGCCAACGGAAAAACGGGTGAGGGGGAGCGAGAAGCAGCTGCCCAGCCTGGCCTGACCCCCCCTTCCCTGTTGACCCTCCCACGGACGGCCCCCTCGAGGCTGCTCCTGCCCCTCGGAGAGAGTTACCTGAGGCTCTTCTGAGCCCGGAGTGCCCAACGCAGCAGCAGAAGGAAAGAGAGAACAATCAGGGGCAGCTGCCGCCCTCGCCCCCCAACCCTGCCGGAAGGTATCGGCAGCCCCCTTTGGGGAGAGTGCTGAGACTGTGGGGGGCAGGGTGGGCTCCATCCTTCCAATACCGGGGGGGGGGGGGGGGGGGGGGCCCCCTCTTGCTGGGGGGGGGCCCCCCGGGGGGGGGGGAGCAGGAGAGCCCTGCGCCCACTCCCTTACAAGCAGGGGCAGGGGGCTCCTTCCCGGCCTGCCTTCTTTGCCCTCCCCGCCTTACTCACCACGTGCTTGGAGCTGCGCTCGCTGACCACGCTGGCGTTGGTGACCTCGAAGAGGAGGCGCTGGGGCACGAGGCTCCCCCGGGATTTCCGCCAGAGCTCCTGCAACTGCCGCGTGAGCAGGTGGCTGCCCCGTTGCTCGGCCAGGGGGGAGCCGGACTCTGAACCGGAGGGGGGGAGGAGAAAGGGGGGAGAGCAACGGCTGAGGCTGGGGGCTCGACCTCTGGAGCCCCTGGGCTGGCAGAGGAGCCAGGAGCCCCTACTCCAAGGATCTGGAGGGGAGGAAGCAGAACTGAAACTTCCTATCAGTGAGGACAATCAACCAGTGGAACTCCTTGCCACCAGAGGTTGTGGCTGCTTCAGAGCCGAAGGTTTTTAAGAAGAGACTGAACAGCCTCTGAAATGGTATGGGGTCTCCTGCTATAGTAGGGGGGGGGGGGGGGGGGGGGGGGCCACCCCCAGGGCCCCCCCCCCTGCGGAATTGGGGCCCGGGTCCGGCACGGGGGGGGGGGGCGGCTGGAGTTTTCGGTGGGGAAGGGGGGGGGGAGGGGAAGGATTTTACATAAATTTAGGCTGCCGGCATTACGGCGCAGGGTCTTGTCCACACGTGAACGCCGCTTATCTGAATCCCCCTGGCTCAGCTGGGCCGGAATTGGACGGCAGCTCACCTCCCCCCCCCCCCCCCGGTTTCAGGCCGTACCTCCGATCTCCGCCGCATCTCCGGGCAGGTCGAGGTCCAGGAGGCCCCCCCGCTTCCCTCCGGCGGCGCCCAGCCGGGCTCCCCGCTCGCAGTCCTCCTCCTCCTCCTGGCTGCTGAAGCTGAGGGTGCCGCTGAGGCGCGTGGCCAGCCCCTCCGTGTCGTCCTCCAGCTCCGAGCTCTCCGGACAGTCCTCCGGCCCGGCGCAGCCCCCGCCCGCGCCCCCCGCGCCCTCCCCGGGCCCGGCCAGCGCGTGGCGCAGCCGCTGCAGGAGGCGGGAGGCCATCCTGGGCGGGGGGCTCCGGAGCTCCCCGCGGGAAGGGCGGGGGACGCGGCTGGGGGGCGCCTCGCCGCCCTGCGGGGGCTTTGGGGCTTAGGCGCGCCCCTTCTGCCCGGTGGCCGCGTCGCAGCTGCCGCCCCTCACCCGCCCGGAGGAGCCGCCGGCGCTTCCCGGCTGGGCGGCTCACCTGCGAGGCCCCCCCGCCCTCCTCCGGGCCCGGCGACGAACGTGGCGGCTCCCCGGGGACGGCTGACCCGGCCAAGCGCCGCCCCGCCCCGCCCCGCCTCCTCTCGCCAGCGCCGTCCGGCCACGGGCCGCCCGCGGAGGGGGCAAGAGCGGGAGCAGCGCCCGGGCCTCCCCGGCAGCCGCCCCTCCGGCCCGGCCCGGCCCGGTTCCCGCCTGCCCGGAGCCCAGAGGCGTCCTCGCCCCTCCGCCGCGCAGAGATGCTGGGCACCGGGGCGCGCCGGTCAACGGGCCCTTCTGGCCTCCGCTGACTGGAGGGAAGCTGCTCCGGCCCGCTCTAGGTCAGCGGCAGGCCGCCCAGATGCGGGTTCGGCTTCCAGCACGGGGCTCTCCACCTGGGCGGCTTCAGCTCCCAGAATTATTTATTTCCTTTATCTACTTACACGTAGTCCTCGATTTACAACAGTTCATTTAGTGACGGTTCAAAGTTACAACGGCCCTGAAAAAAGTGACCCATGACCGTTTATCACACTTAACAACCACGGTAGCATCTTCACACTCCCATGGACAAAATTCAGACAGTTGGCAACCGACTCATATTTATGACGGTTGGGTCACGTGACTCCCTTTTGCAACCTTCTGACCAGCAAAGTCAATGGGGGAAGCCAGATTCACTTAACAACCGTGTTACCAGCTTAACAACTGCAGTGATTCACTTAACAACTGTGGCAAGAAAGGTCATAAAATGTCTTGCTTAGCGTCAGAAATTTTGGGCTCAGTTGTGGTCATAAATCAAGGACTACCTTTATCCTTATTAACATTGAGAAGAGATCTAAGAAATGTATTTGTAAAATTTATTAGCCGCCCATCTTGCCGATGGCAACTCTTACCTTCTTCAGTGTACCTGGCTGAGGAATTCTGGGAGTTGAAGTCCACAAGTCATAAAAGGGCCAAGTCTGAAGACCCCTGCCTTATTCCTTTATTTTATTATTCCAATGTATAAAGCCGCTCATCTTACCCAATTCCATTCAGTGTAAAGTTCATCCATCTTCAAGCTGCCAAGGTGGGAGCATTCCTTTAGCAGTTTTGTCACTTACAAAGGATGACCCTGGGACACCCCCCCCCTACACACACACACACTTTGCCCTGAAAGCTCATCTCTGGAAATTTATTTATTTATGGAAATTTGTATGACGGCCCAACTTGCTCTCAATCACTCCAGTAAACTAACAAAGGAACCGGACTCAGTTGCAGCCTCAATGCTCCCTTCGTGCTCCTACCTGACCGCTGATTGAGACTTTGGGAAAAGTGCAAAGAAGAGCAATCAAGGTGATCCAAGGCCTGGAGACATAAACTTATGAAGAACGGTCGCAAGAATTAGGTAGGGCCAGTCTAGAGAAAAGAAGGGCTAGGGGTGACATGACAGCAGTGTTCCAGTATTTGAGGGGCTGCCACAAAGAAGAGGAGGGGGTCAAATTATTCTCCAGAGCACCAGAAGGCAGGAGAAGGAGCAATGGAGGGAAACTAATCATGTAGAGAAACAACCTGGAACTAAGGAGAAATGTCCTAACAGTATGAACAATTAATCAGTGGAACAGCTTGCCTCCAGAAATTGTGGGCGCTCCAGCACTGGAGCTTTTTAAGAAGAGGCTAGACAGGCACTTGTCTGCAATGTTATAGGTTCTTCTGCTTAAGCAGCGGGCTGGACTAGAAGACCTCTAAGATCCCTTCCAGCTCTATTCTGATTGTGATTGATTTCCAGGCCTTCAGTTGTTCTCTCTTTCCCTCGGACAGAGGCAAGAATTCAAAAGGGAAGGAGTGAAAAGCCACTGAGAGGTGATAGCAAACGGCATGGCACCGGGAGAAATGGCTAAGCTCTGTGGTCTAGTCTAGGGTTGTCCAGTCTTGACAGCCTTGTGGACTTCAACTCCCAGAATTCCCCAGCCAGCCATGCTACAGCCTGAAGCTGCATTCGTTTTCTGCCAGTTATATCTTGCTGTTAACTTCTATTGAGTCAGATATTATTCCAAGATGTTCTTCGCAAGTAGTAGAATAGTCGGAAGGGACCTTGGAGGCCTTCTAGTCCAGCCCCCTGCTCAAGCAGGAGACCATATACCATTTCAGACAAATGGTTGTCCAATCCCTTTTTAAAAACCTCCAGTGCTGGAGCACCCACAACTTCCAGACACATGTCTTTCCACTGATTAATTGTTCTAATTAGTTGTGTTACTACAAGCCAGGCATCCCCGCCCCACCCATCCCTGTGGGGTTCGGCTTTTCTTTCCCAAGTTAAGCCTTTTGACCTTGTTTCATTTCATTCTGATATTTCAGCCCAGTTTCCCAAGCTGTCAAGATCACATTGAATAATATTTCTGCCTTCCAGGGTGTTGGCCTCCCTCCCAATTTTGTGCCATCTTCAAGCCCTCAATCAACTTTCCTTCTTTATCCACGTCCTTGGAAAAAAATCTTGAAGAGCAGGAGGCTGAGCAGCGGACTACGAGGGATGCCACGCAAAAGCGTCCAGCAGTGTAATAAAAGCCATTCGTCATTCATTTTTGAGCTGCTTATCGTTCTGTCTGCCACGCCATGCAGTTGTATTTATTAATTTAAATCTGTTGGCCACCCAACTCCAATGGACTCTAGTCAGGAAAAATGTCTCCAAATGCTTTGCTGAAACCGAGCAGGGCGTCTTCTGCCTGTGGCACACTCACCCCTGGATAAAGCGATGTCCTGATAACAAAGAAAGGGGCCATTCAGCCATTCTGGTAAGACTTGTTTTCCAGTTCAGGTAGTTTCCAGGCAGGCTAGTCCCAAAGCTTAGGGCAATTTATTTCCCAAGAGAGTGCCTCCACTTGGTCTCTCCAGCCTCCCTTTTTCATCCTGTGCATTTCTGCCCCAAAGTGAGTGGACGTTGGGCTTGAACACGGGTGGGTGGGTGGGTGGGGTGGGGGATACAGCCTGGAGGGAGATGGGCTTTCCCCACTACTCCCCCAAGCCCACTTCGCCTGGCAGGGGATCAGGGGAGCATCCAAATGAAGTTAGTCACTGACACAAATGTCTAGTTTTTTTTTTTTTTATAAATGAACATGTGTAACATTTATATTTACAGCAGACAAGATAGTCAGGCGAACAGGAGCATCGTGAGCTAAATCAAATGCAGGTAGTCCTTAATTTACGACCACAATTGACCCCCAAATTTGTCTTGCTAAGCGAGACAGTTGTTGAGTTTTGCCCCATTTTACAACCTTTTTTGCCACTGCCATTAAGTGAATCATTGTAGTTGTTAAGTTAGTAAGATCATAAAGTAAATCTTAACAGTAACTGTTAAAACAGTTTTTCCCACATAGGACCATTGCAGCGTCCCCGTGGTCATCTGATCAAAATTCAGATCCTTGGCGACTGGTTTAACCATGTACTAACTTAACAACTGCAGTGATTCACTTAACAACCGAGGCAATTAAAATCATAGAACTGGGCAAAATACACTGAACAAATATCTCACTTAGCAACAGAAATTTTGGGCTCAGTTGTAGGCACGAGGATTACCTGTATATCCCCATCAACCTCCAACAGAATTGGAAGGGGCCTTGGAGGTCTTAATGATAACAACAACAACAACAACAATAACAACAATAAGAAGTTGGAAGAGATCTTGGAGGTCATCTAGTCCAACCCCCTGCTCAGGCAGGAAACTCTCTACCATTTCGGACAAATGGCTGTCCAGTCTCTTCTTAAAAACCTCCAGTGTTGGAGCATTCACCACCTCTGGAGGCAGGTTGTTCCACTGGTTAATTGTTCTAACTGTCAGGAAATTTCTCCTTAGTTCTAGGTTGCTTCTCTCCTTGACTAGTTTCCATCCATTGCTTCTTGTCCTGTGTTCTGGATCAAACACGTTGTGATCGTGCCTTTAATTCCTTGTTAAGACACTTATTGGTCTGTTTAAGCGAATTTAGTCACATTTAACAGCCCTTTCCAGACAGTGTTCATCTGAAATACCTTTATTTTGCATGTAGAAGGTGATTACAGCAGAGAAGGTGCGGTCAGGTGAATCTGGTCGGTGCTCTAAGGTCAAAAGACGGTAACAGGATTACTTTTCGCATGGCTTGTGTTCAGATGTTACAATGGAGGATGGAACACAAGGGAGCAAGGAGAAGGAGGAAGTCCAACCCAGAAGGGATGGATCCCAGTACAGCATCATGAGCAGGACAGGAAATACATCACAAAGGGGGAAGGCACTGGTAGACCCAATTAGCATATTGGTAATTTCCCAAGAACAGCCACGTGGTGGCAGCACACTCCCCGTCTGGTATTTCATAATACCACTATATGAATCCCATAACGGTAGTTATGCAAATGTAAACACGTTTGTGGTTTGTTGTCAGAAAACACCTAAGAAATATAAGTAATAAATCTGAGAAAAATATATAAAAATAAACATGCATACATATAAATGTAAACTTGAGAGATATACAAAAAATAAACATGATATATGAGGCATAAAATCCTGAGAGATATAAGAGGTAAACATGCGTCCATATAGGACATAAAACCTGAGATATATAAAATAAACATGCATACGTATTGCAATAATAAAACTGCCTTTTCAGGCTGAGGTTTTGCTTGTTGCGTTCAAGACCTGAAAGATATAAAAGAACATACATATATATTGCAACAATAACAATTGCCTTTTCAGGCTTTAATAGTCTGGATCAGGGTGAAGGCACTTTTCTTCTAGAAGGCAGGATTCAAGAAGGAAAGCGAGTTCAGTCTTCAAGAGGTAAAGGCAGGAGAAGTTCTGCGATGGTCTGGTGAAAGTTTGGTGTCTTTCAAGTCTTGAGCTCGTTGGACGTTGAGCAGAACAAGGTCTCTAACTTGAAGATCGGAGTTAAGATGAGATGTTTGTGACTGGAGCGTGACTTTGATGCTCCCCGCCATCCTGCTCCCTGCCATAATTTGAAGCAGGGTTGGATACAGGTGGGTGCTGTGTATTGCCTAGAAGTGGGGCAGGATGCATAGCCCTATCGTGGTTGTTGCTTCCACATTCTGTGCACTTGATGAAGGCTTTACAATTTTTAGCAAAATGGTCATATGAGGCACAGCACCTGTAGCATATTCAAAGTTTTTGGAGGACCTCTTTCCGCTCTTGTACAGTCATTGGTCTAAGCTGACAACATTTCCTGAGAGGGTGTGGTTTTTTGTGAATAGGACACTGACGATTAGGATCATCATTCCCACCACCTGAATCACACCATTTGGGAGGAGATGGCACAGGAGGCAAGATATCCATCTTTCTTGTAAACACAGCTCTATGTGCGTCACTGTGTTTAGCTGTGTCATTATCATACCTTGATGATGATGATGATGGAGCAGGCACACTGGATTGAGGATGGTTGAAACTGTGATTGTTTCTTGTCCAGGTGTGTCTCAATGGAGCGGCCACATTGGGTGCAGAGTGGTTGAAGCTGAGATCATTTTTCCTCCAGGCTTGTTGACGGATGAAACTGCAAAAAAAAAAAAGAGAATGGGGGATAGAGGACACCATAGTGTTCTTTGTGTTCTGATCCTTGTTGCGTCCATCTCTCCTGCAGGCCGTATGACAGTTTTGACACCACTGGAATGATGCCATAGGAGGTGTCTAGGAAGGCTAGACCAGGTAGAAGCAGGTCTGCTTTTGCCGATTCTATCTCTGTGAGGAGATCACTTAGTTCCTGGAGCCTTCAATTGACTTTATTGCTTATATTCGGAAAGTTGTATAGTCTTTGTAACATAGCATTCTGTATTGCTTCTGGGCTGCCGAAGGCTTGTTCAAGTCGAGCCCACGCATAGGCGAGACTTGTCTCTGGAGAGTCAGAGTACGCTGATCTCACTCTTGCAATAATGGCTGTAGATTCTGGCCCTAGCCACTTTATGAGTAGATCAAGTTCCTCCTTGGCGGTAAGGTGGAAATCAGCAATAACGAGTCTGAAGGTTGATCTCCAAGATCTGTAGTTCTCTGGACGATCATCGAACTTTGAGAGGTTAGCAGTGATGAGGTCTCAACGAGACACAAGTGTAGCATAGTCAAGCTGATCTAATCTTCCATTCCTTGATTCCAGGGAGACCTGTGGTGCCCCTTGGGTTTGAAGTTGAGGTATTCCAGGATAGAAAGATGTTGCGGGAGTGTTCTGTTGTGGCGCGGTCCCTACGGCTTGTGCTGGCTGTTGATTAAACTGTTGTTCATTCCTGACAGTTACGGGAACATTGAGAATAGGCACAGCTGCGTTGTGATGTTGAGGAGCGGGCCTTTGCAGGCTCGGTGTCCCTATGACGTTCGTAGGAAGTGCATAAGATGGCCCTGCAATGTAGTTTTGAGGAGGTGTCAGCTGGTGCAGATTCAGGGTTTGTGTGCTGGTGGTGGGAAGCACAGCTGGTGCACCTGTGTTGTCTAGAAGAAGAGGTGTAGGCCCTGGCAGGCGTGGGACTTCTGTGGTATTTGTGGGAAGCACAGCTGACGCACCTGTGTTGTCTAGAAGAAGAGGTGTAGGCCTTGGCAGGTGCGGGACTTCTGAGGTGTTTGTGGGAAGCACAGCTGATGCACCTGTGTTGTGTTGTTGAAGAGGTGTAGGCCCTGGCAGGCGCAGGGTTTCTGTGCTGTTTGGAGGGAGCACAGCTGACGCACCTGTGTTACTTTGTAGAAGAGGTGTAGGCTCTGTCAGGCGCGGAGCTTCTGTGCTGTTTGGAGGGAGCGTAGCTGACGCACCTGTGTTGTTTGGTTGAAGAGGTGCAAGCTCTTACAGGCGCAGGACTTCTGTGCTCTTTGTGGGAAGCACGATTGACACACCTGTGTTGCTTTGAAGAAGAGGTGTAGGCTCTGTCAGGCGCGGAGCTTCTGTGCTGTTTGTGGGAAGCACGGTTGACACACCTGTGTTGCTTTGAAGAAGAGGTGTAGGCCCTGGCAGGCGCGGGACTTCTTGCAGTTCTGGGTTCTCTGCCATGTTTGTTGGCATTGTGAAAGATGGTTCTGCATCATTGCAAACATTGTGCTTTAGTACGTATTGACTGGTACGTTCCATCGGATCTTCCACTTCTGTTGGGATGGAACCATCTACGTCGGTGCTTTCCTTTGCTGTCCGTTCATAGACCTTCAGCTTTGCTAAAGCAGCCGCTCGTTCCTTTTCTATTTGCAGAATTTTCATTTGGGCTTCCATCTCTGCTTGCTGGGCTTTGTTTTTAGCTTCCATCTCCGCTTCCCTTTTGGTAAAGGAGAGAAGCATGTCCTTCTCTTCTGCAGGCGCACGGGCCTCTAATAGCTTGTCATGTATTGTTGAAGCCTTGGAGCGAGAGGATCTAGCCGAGCATACTGTGTGTCTGCTTGATGTGGATCTATGAGATCTGGTCTATTGCAGGTCAGCAATACGGTTGTTTGCCTTATACTTTACCCCTTGCACCATGAGATCTCTTTGCTGGTTTAGATCCTCAATTTTAATTAATTCTGTTGAGGAATTAGCTACATTAGAGTCATTCAAAAAACCTATGTATTTGTAGACAGCCGCTGGTAACGTTCATAAGCTGCAGATAAGCGATCTATAGAGTCTCTTAATACAGCAGGATTACCATCAACACTGAGCAAAATTGTTATGGCGTGTGTGGTTCTGTCCCATAGCTCTGACAGATTAGTGGAAAATTCATCTTTAGATGCTTCATAAATTTCTATGAGTTTCTGGGTTGGTTTTATTGTACGCCTGGGTCTTCCAACTACTTGGTGCAATTCGGGGTTATCTGGCTGAACCGGCTCTTCGAAATCAATGAGACATTCCGCCATGGCTAAGACAGATACAGAAATTTTCTAGATATTTTCTGATTAAATTTGGTGAACTTGCTCTTTGACCACCAGGGGGCGCCTTCTGTGTGGTCAGAGACTTCAGGGAAGTTCACCTGTTGGTCACTAGGGGCACCTTCTGCGTAATTAGGGACTTCAGGAAAGTTTGCCCTTTGACCACTAGGGGCACTCTACACGTGCCTGAGGACAAGCCTTTTACTTGCTGAGCAGCCACTGGAATGCTGCTTGTGTAGGTGAGTACTACAAGGAACTCCACCTCTTGACCACTAGAGGTCGCTGTTTGGATGCAAGCCTGGTATCTTCCCTAGCTTGAGTTGGAACATAAAGTGAAGCAACTGTTCTTCCTTATGACCACAAGTTGTGAGCCGGTTTGAAACCCTTGGAGGAACTCTCTCTCCGTGTTAAGAGCTAAACCATAGGCTGTAAATTTGTCACTGACGGAGGTTAATTGCTCCCTCGTTCCTTTGTTTAAGCTAGTGGGGCTGGGTAGGATTGCTTTGCTGTGCTGAATGATCTCCCTTTTGGAGATTCAAAACACCTCTTTTAGGATTTTAGATCATTTGCCTATCATATAAAAATGCTTGCATAGCTTGCTATAAGTGTGAATCAAAGTCTCTCTCTGTATACAAGCTTTCATATGCGTTTCAAATTTGCAGACAGTTTAAGCGTTTCAGTTTGGTCATCAGGAGTCACTGCCTGTTACTAGGCAACTAATTGCTAAATGGCTCTTTTATTGTTGTTTCTCAGCAATCTTTATTGCAAAAGAGAGAGGGGGAAAAATTGCTAACTGGCAAACTTTTTGTTGGAGCTCAACTTTAAAAAGCAGTGGCTAATAGCACAGGATGATCTCTGTAGAAATGCTTGCATGGCTAGTCATAGATCTCATTTGCAACTGGCAAAATTTTTGTTTAAGCAAAAATTCAACTCTAAAGACAATGGCTGTCAATGAATGCTTTTCTCTCTGTATAACATCCAAGTTTACAAGCTGTTGCACAGCTCACATTCCTAAGGTGGGGTGAACCACCAAGAGCTGGTTACCAGGACAACAAATTGTTTTATTTTCTATCCCTATGGCCACTTAATAGCTTAGCCAGAGAGGAAGAGTTCATTTTCAAAGGTAAATCTCTGAAACTTCTAGAGAAAAACTATTTGAAAGGGCAGGCAGGAAATTTCTTAAACTTTCTTTTGGTTTCACAAACTTGAAGGTTGCAAACAAACAGTCATTCTAAATTGCAGGCAATAACTGGCAGAGAGGCAATGAGATGTTTACTAGCCTTTTCAAACAAGAGTTCACAGAATGTTATCTCCAAATCCTTTGTTACCTCTGCCTTGCTCAAAAACAACATGCACATGAAGGATGCAGAGAGAAGGAATCCAGATTGCATTTCCTCACTGTTTAAACTTGATTGTAGAAACGTTACAGACTTTAAATTGCAGATTTTAGAAATTAAAACACATTTCTAACTGGACTTTAAACTTGATTGAGGTAAACACATGCAGCCAGTAAGAATTAATTGTTATCCTTGACTTCTTACTTGTAGACAACACACACAATGCAGCCAATAAAATCGATCACTGATATTTCACTTAAGCTTTTGCAGATAACATGCATACACAATGGATTGCAGGCAGTAAAAATTAGTAACTGTCTTTTGACTGTTCTGGATCAAACACGTTGTGATCGTGCCTTTAATTCCTTGTTAAGACACTTATTGGTCTGTTTAAGCGAATTTAGTCACATTTAACAGCCCTTTCCAGACAGTGAACTCATAAAGCACCTGGTTCATCTGAAATACCTTTATTTTGCATGTAGAAGGTGATTACAGCAGAGAAGGTGTGGTCAGGTGAAATCTGGTCGGTGCTTTAAGGTCGAAAGACAGTAACAGGATTACTGTCCGCATGGCTTGTGTTCAGATGTTACAATGGAGGATGGAACACAAGGGAGCAAGGAGAAGGAGGAAGTCCAACCCAGAAGGGGTGGATCCCAGTACAGCATCATGAGCAGGACAGGAACTACATCACAAAGGGGGAAGGCACTGGTAGACCCAATTAGCATATTGGTAATTTCCCAAGAACAGCCATGTGGTGGCAGCACATCCTGCTTTCAGGTGCTTTGGAGAATAGCTTGACTCCCTCTTCTTTGGGGCAGCCCCTGAGATATTGGAACACTGCTATCATGTCACCCCTCACTCTTCTCTTCATTAAACTACACATACCCAATTCCAGCAACCGTTCCCTATATGTTTTAGCCTCCAGTCCCCCAATCATCTTTGTTGCTCTTCTCTGTACTCTTTCTAGAGTCTCAACATCTTTTTTACATCGTGGTGACCAAAACTGGATGCAGTATTCCAGGTGTGGCCTTACCAAGGCATTGTAAAGTGGTATTAGTACTTCACTTGATCTTGATTCTATCCCTCTGTTAATGCAGCCTAGCACTGTGTTGGCTTTTTTGGCAGTTGCAGCACACTGCTGGCTCATATTTAAGTGATTGTCCACTAGGACTGCAAGATCCCTCTCACAGTTACTGCTATTGAGCAAGGTACCATCTATACTATACCTGTGCATTTGATTTTTTCTGCCTAAATGTAGAACCTTACTTTTTTCGCCATTGAATTTCATTTTGTTAGATAGTGCCCAGTGTTCTAGGCTGTCCAGATCCTCCTGTATCTTAAGTCTATCTTTTGGAGTATTGGCTATTTCTGCCAGCTTGGTGTCATCTGCAAATTTGATGAGTTCCCCATCTATCCCCTCATCCAAATCGTTGATGAAGATGTTGAAGAGCACTGGGCCCAGAACAGAGC
This sequence comes from Daboia siamensis, assembly GCA_024449315.1. NCBI lineage: Eukaryota > Metazoa > Chordata > Lepidosauria > Squamata > Viperidae > Daboia > Daboia siamensis. Next base: position 3,266 of record JAKJMR010018396.1, on the reverse strand, counting down.
CCTGGGGCACCTCACTACACACTTCCTTCCATGTAGATGCAGTTCCATTGAGGACCACACGCTGAGTACGGCCTGTCAGCCAGCTACGAATCCATCTGGTGGTGATGCTGTCTAACTCACATTTTTCTATCTTATCAAGTAGTAGGTTGTGATCTACTTTATCAAATGCCTTACTGAAATCCAAGTAAATTATATCTACAGCATTCCTCTGGTCCACTAGTTTTGTCACTTGGTCAAAGAATGCAATAAGATTTGTCTGGCATGATCTGTTTTTGACAAACCCATGTTGGCTTTTAGTGATAACTTTGTTCGCATCAAGGTGTTCGCTGATTTGTTGTTTGATTATCTTTTCCAGAATCTTCCCAGGTATTGAGGTCAGGCTGATAGGTCTGTAGTTTCCTGGATCTATTTTTTCCCCTTTTTTGAAGATGGGAACTACATCAGCTCTCTTCCAGTCCTCTGGTAGTTCCCCAGTGCTCCAGGATCTTTGAAAAATATAGTTCAGTGGTTCTGAGATCATATCTGCCAGTTCCTTGAGAACCTTGGGGTGTAATCCATCTGGTCCTGGTGATTTGAACTCGTCTAGGCTGGACAGGTGCTCACTTACCATTTTCTTGCCTATCTTAACTTGCGTTTGTATTCTGTTTTTTATGGCACTGGTTTTGGTAGGTTGGACTGTTCTTTCCCTTCGTGTAAAGACAGATGAAAAAAACGAGTTAAATATTTCTGCTTTCTCCCTGTTGCTTGTCACCTTCTTGCCACTTTCCCCCACTAATGGACCAATCATTTCCTTAACCTTTTTCTTGTTTCTTATATGTTGAAAGAAGCTTTTTTGTTATTTTTGACTTTGGTCACAAGCCTTAGTTCATTCTGAGCCTTAGCTTCCCTCACTTCATCTTTGCAGGCACGGGCTATTTGCTGATATTCTACTTTAGTTATGTGCCCCTCTTTCCACTTCTTATACTTGTCCTTTTCATGGCTTTTTTTGTCATAGAACGCTCAGAACGGAGTTCCAGCACCTATTTTGGATGGAACCTTGTAGGATAGGCAAGGCGGGTTATATGACATGTGCCGTTCCGGCACCTTTTTCTTTTACAAAAAAAGCACTGGTCTTTTTTATCTTTCAGTTTATCAGAGAGTTCTTTATGCAGCCATGCTTGTTTCTTTTGAGAGCTGTTATTTTTCCTCTTTGTTGGTATTTTGCTAGACTGGGCCTTTATTATCTCACTTTTCAAAATTTCCCAAGCTACTTGAGTTGTTTTCCCCTTTAGGATTCTCATCCATGGAATTCTTCCCAAGGTCTCTCTAAGTTTATTGAAATTAGCTCTTTTAAAGTCCAAGACTCTAGTTTGGCTGTGTTCTATTGCTTGTGCTTCCAGAATGTTGAATTCCAATATTGCATGATCACTTCCCCCCAAGGTTCCTGTGGCTTCCACACTTTCTATCATTTCATCTCTGTTAGTGAGAATTAAATCCAATATGGCTAATCCCCTAGTTCCCTTCTCTACTTTTTGGGAGACAAAGTTGTCTGCTAGGTTTGACAGGAATCTGTTAGATCTTCCACCTGATGCAGAATTTGTCTCCCAGTTGATATCAGGGTAATTAACGTCCCCCATTACTATTGTGATGCGCTTCCTACATAACTTAGTTATTTGACTAGCAAAAAGTTCATATTTCCTCTGTTTGGTTGGGCGGCCTACTATACACCTATGGCAATGTCAATTTTTCCCCCTTTTATATTGACCCAAATACATTCAAGTTTACAGTTTTCCTCATTGTTATGCTCTATTTCTGTAGAGATAAAGTTATTTCTTATATAGAGAGCAACTCCACCTCCTCTTTTGTTTGTTTCTTTTAAATAATTTAAATCCCTCTAGCTGTGTGTTCTGTTTGTGGGTTTTGTCCCACCATGTTTCCGTAATGGCAACAATATCATATCTGCCCTCATTTACCTGAATTTCTAGTTCACCCTGCTTACTGTTCATACTCTGCGCATTGGTGTAATCCAACCCCTTGCGCAAGCAAGAGACCTTATACCATCCTCAAAGAAATGGCTGTCCAACAATGGTTGGGAACTGAGCAAAGAAAGAAGCAACCTGGAATTAAGGAGAAACTTCCTGACAGTGAGGTCAATCAACCAGTGGAACTCCTTCCCAATAGAAATCATGGGGGCTCCATCACTGGTGGTTTTTAACGAAAGGCTAGACAGTCACTTATCTGAGACGGTATAGGTTCTCCTGCTTGAGCAGGGGGCTGGACTAGAAGACCTCCAAAGTCCCTTCCTATTCCTATTCTATTCTATTCTGTTCCGTTCCGTTCTGTTCTTGTTCTTTCCAAATTCTATTCTATTCTTCTTAAAAGCCTCCAGTGATGGAGCATCCACAATTTCTGGAGGAAAGCCATTCTATTGGTTAATTGTTCCTGCTGTCAGGAAATTCCAGGTTGCTTCTCTCCTGGATTAGTTTCCATCCATTGCTTCTTGTCCTGCCTTCAGGTGCATCACAGTCTGGGGAATTCTGGAAGTCCACAAGTCTTAAACCTGGAGGCTCCTGGTCTCAGCAGAAGAGCAGTGCTCTGGCTGATGCTCCCGGAAGGGGCTGTGGGGTGGATGCCAGTCTCCGGAGGAGCCCTAAGGGGTCCGGTGGGTGTGGAAACTGCCCTGAGTTGGGGGTGAACAGCTGGGTGTCCATCATTAGAGACCCAAGGGAAGGGACAGAGCGTGAAGCCAAGGTCGTGGGCTGCTCCTGGTCTGCCTCTCTTGGCCGGTGCAGCCCCCGGGGCTGTGGGCCCCCCAGCAGTCTGGTTCCCCTGCTTCTGCTCTCCCCAGGACCAAACTCTCTTCTGAAGATCCGGGGAAACCAGAGCAGGGCAGCCGCTTTGTGTGTAAGGAGCTGCCTGCGAACGCTTCCTGATGGAGCCCAGAGGGAGGAAAGTCCAGGTGGATGTGAGCATAGGCAGAGTTTCCTCACCAGGATGGGGAGAGGACCTTGCTGTGGTCTGACTTGGATTGGACCTGGTCCTCCTTGCCTGGCCCTAACCCTAACCCTAACCCTGGACAAAACGGAAGAGAATACCAGAGTTGGAAGGAACCTTGGAGGTCTTCTAGTCCAACCCCCTCTGCTCAAGCAGGAGAACCTCTGCCCTTCCTGGCGAGTGGCTGTCCAGACTCTTCCTGAGGACTTTGGGTAGAAACCTGGCCTTGAGCCTCGAGTCACTTTAGTGCCGGGGTGGGGGGTGGTGAATTTCAGCTGGCTGACTCCCCCCCC
>JAKJMR010018395.1:0-11583 GCA_024449315.1 Daboia siamensis | reverse complement strand
CCCCCCCCACTTTTGCCCATGCTTTTGCTGAACACCCAATTCTCACAGCGCTGTCTAATGCCTACGGGTTATTTGTCTATGGGCGGAAAACGACAGTGCTTGACAGCCCTCTCTGAGCAGTTTAAAGAGTCACCCGCTTGCCCCTCTCCCCCAACAATCTGGGTCCTCATTTTGCCGAGCTGGGAAGGATGGAAGGCTGAGTCGACCTTGAGCCGGTCAGGATCGAACTGCCGGCAGTCGGCAGAATTAACCTGCAACACTGCCTTCTAAGCACTGCGCCACCAGGGCCCTTCCTTCCTTCCTTCCTTCCTTCCAATATATCCTGTTTCACAGTACTTTACAGCCCCCTCTAAATGTTTTACAGAGTCAGCCTTTTGCCCCCAACAATCTGGGTCCTCATTTTACCGACCTCGAAAGGATTGAAGAGTGAGTCGACCTTGAGCCGGTCAGGATCGAACTCCAGGTCGTGGGGCAGTTAGCCTGCAATACTGCAGTCTAACCACTGCACCATCACGGCTCTCCGGTTCTCCCTCCCTTCCTCTTTCCTTTCCTTTCCTCCCTCACTTCCTTCCTTCCTTCCGACTTAGCAAGAGCACTTATATACTGCTTTCGCTGTGCTTTACAGCCCTCTCTGAGCAGTTTACAGAGTTAACTTGTTGCCCCCCCCACCCCCACCAATCTGGGTCCTCTTTTTTACTGACCTCGGAAGGAGAGAAGGCTGAGTCAACCCTGCGTCAGTCAGGATCGAACTGCCGGCAGTGGGCAGTGAGTCAGCCTGCAATGCTGCATTTTAACCACTGGGCCACCACGGCTTCCTTCCTTCCTTCCTCCTTCCCTCCCTCTTCTCCTTCCTCCCTCCTTTCCTCTTCTCTCTCCTCTCTCCCTCCTCTCTTCTCCTTCCTTCCTTCCTTCCTTCCCTCCTTCCTTTTCTTAGCAATAGCACTTAGACCTATATACTGATTCACAGTGCTTGACAGCCCTCTCCAAGCACTTTACAGAGTCAGCCTCTTGCCCCCCCCAACCATCTGGGTCCTCGTTTTACCGACCTCAGAGGGACGAAAGGCTGAGTCAACTTTAAAATGGTCAGGATTGAACTGCTGGCAGTGAGCAGTGAGTCAGCCTGCAATGCTGCATCCTAAGCACTGCACCATCATGGCTGTCCGACTCTTCCTTTCTTTTCCTTTCCCTTTCCTCCCTTCCAACTTAGCAATAGCCCTTCGACTTATATACCGCTTCACAGTGCTTGACAGCCCTCTCTAAGAGGTTTACAGAGTCAGCCTCTTGCCCCACAACAATCTGGGTCCCCGTTTTACCGACCTCGGAAGGACGGAATGCTGAGTCCACCTTGAGCTGGTCGGGACTGAACTGCCGGCAGCCAGCAGTCAGCCAAAGTAGCCTGTAGTGCTGCATTCTAAGCACTGCGCCACCAGGGCTCTTGTGGTCCTAAGTCACTTTTTTTCCCCCGGTTCCATTGTAACTTTGAACGGACGCTAAGCGGAACTGTTGTTAAGCTGAGGACTACTGGCAATGCAAGATGGGCAGAGCCGGCCCACAGAATTGCCACGACGGAATGGATGACGTGATCATCGTCATCCTCGCACCAAGGAGGAGGTGGAGGATGGACCTCCGGATGTGGCTCAAGCCACAGCATCCCTCGCCTTGGCCAAGGCTGGCCACGGCTTCTGGAATGGAAGGGCTGGAGGGCTTCCCAAACTCACGCCAGCTGGCCACGTCAAAAGTGCAGACAGACACCTGAAAGCCGAGGCTGGCTAGGCAAGCCAAAACAGGGTTTCCATTTTGCTTAGGAGAAGGAGCCAGATTCCCGACGTAGGGCAGGGCCTTGCCAACTCCTGCCTGCCCCAACAAACGTGGGAGAGCCAGGCCAAGAAAACATTTATTCCCACACTTGGGGAATGGGATGGGATGGGTGGTGTAACTCCGTTCCCTGGCATGAGATAAAATTAACAGAACCACAGTCAGTAGGGACCCTGGAGGTCTTCTAGTCCAACCCCGGGCTCAGGCAGGAGGCCCTATGTCATTTCAGGCAAATGGCTGTCCAGTCTCTTCTTAAAAACCTCCAGTGTTGGCAGCATTCACAGCTTCCGGAGGCAGGTTGTTCCATCCATCCACCCACCCACCCATCCGCCTCTCCCTCCCTCATTATCTTATCTATCTCAGAATAATAAATGCAGGCTGGGGAATTCTGGGAGTCGAAGTCCACAAGTCTTAAAGTGGCCAGGTTTGAGAAGCCCTGCCATAAACACGGCGGAGAGCTCCAGACGATATCCTAAAGCTGTATTTCTGCCATTCTGCTCTTGCACCGGGTCCCCGGAAAGCCGATCCTCCACGCTGACATTCCACCAGGTCCTGGTTTACAGGATGAACAGCACCGTCTCTCAAGAGATTCCCAAGCCCACCCAGGCAGGTTTCTTAACAGGGCGATAAAAAAAATCCTTTTTTTTTTTATTAAAAAATTAACCACCAGTTGCGTTTTTCGAGGTTGGCATCGGGACTCGGCAATGGTTTGAAGAGAGACGAAAGGATTGGAGGGTAACGGAGGCCACGTGGTCCGCGATGGGTTTGCCGAACGTCTGCAGCAGAGAAAGCAATCACCGTTGAACACCTTAAGTCAGACCTTCGTTCTGGCAAAAGCTTTCGTGCTCTGCAACTTACTAAATCCATCAGGCTTAATTCTGAGATGGGATGGCGTCTCTCGTGTCCCTGGATGAGAAAGTAATAAATAGCCAGGACCTCCTGTGTCTCACTTCTCCGGCCTCGTGGCTTAATATTTCTCACAGAGCGATCGATATGTTTGGGTCACTCTCCCCACAAGTTTTTACACAAAACGTGTGTGTGTGAGAGACAAAGAGAAAGAGAAAGAGAGGGAGGGAGGGAGGGAGGGAGGGAGGACGGGGTAAAGGAAGGAAGAAGGAAGAAAAGAAATAGGAGAGGAAGGAAGGATAAGGAAGAGAGAAAGGGAGGGAGGAAATGGAAGGATGAGAGAAGGAAAAGGAAGGGAAAAGGAGAGAGAGGAAATGGAAGGAGAGAAGGAAAAAGGAGAGAGGGAGGAAGGAAATGGAAGAATGAGAGAAAGAAAAAGAAAAAAGGAGAAAAAGAGGGAGGAAACGGAAGGAGAGAAGGAAAAAGTAGAAAGAGGAAACGGATGAGAGAAGGGAAAAGGGAGAGAGGAGAGAAGAAGGAATATGGAAGGAGAGGGAGGAGGGGAAGAGAGGAAGAGAGGAAGGAGGAAGAGGAGAGGGAGGAAGAGGGGGAAGAGAGAGGAAGAGGAAGGTGGAGGAAGAGGGGGAAGAGAGAGGAAGAGGAGGAGGAAGAGGGGGAAGAGAGAGGAAGAAGAGGAGGAAGAGGAGGAGGAAGGAAGAGGGGAAGAGGAGGAGGGGGAAGAGAGAGGAAGAGGAGGAGGAGGAAGAGGAGAGGGGGGAGGAGAAGGAGGAGGAGAGTTTCACCTCCACACCTGCCTGGTGCAGAACCATGGGCCACGGAGTTACGCCTTTCTGCTGAGATCGCCCTATGGCAAAGGTGCACAGCCGGGGCGCCAAAAGTGCCCGGAGGAAGGAGGGAAATTAATTGTGTAGCTAAACTTCTTTTTTAAATCTACACCTTTTTAAACTGCTCTGATCAAAGAGCAGCTCCTGCTCACTTTCCCCCCCCCCCCCCAGCAGAGGTTTATTTATTTATTTATTTTGCAATTACGGATGAATCAGGCCCGGCTAATGTCTCAGCCAGGGAGGGGGAGGCCGGAGGGGGAGGGGAAGGGGAAGGAAAGGAGGGCATCAAAGGGCTACGAAAGGGAACAATGCAAAAATGTCAGGCAGGAGAGAGGAAAAACCTTAAAAAAAATTAAAATTAAAAAAATTAACCCCACGATTGGCGTTTTCAAATCTCAATTATCTTCCTTTCGTTCAGAACTATGCATGCACACAGAGAGAGAGAGAACAAACCTTGGAAAAGCTCAACTGCCCCCCAAAATTATTATTTCAAAAATTTTAATATACAACACCTTGGAACTTTCTCTTCGAGAGACACACACACACAACCAAGGACTTCTCTGCAAACTGAAAGCGAGGGATGGCGTTAAGGAGGCCATAGTTACGGCCTATACGGAACCTGCTTAATTTTGGCAGCCGTGCCACCCCGCCAACTTGAACCGCTTTGTTCCCTGTCTGGGCTTCTGCAGAAATGAGATCTTGGCAGGCCTGGAGGCATAAATCACAATGAGTTTCCACGCCAAAGGGGCACTCCGTACGGCGCCCAAAGCCAGCCCTGGGGTTAGGCGCTTGAAAGAGCCATTTTTCATACAATTCTTATCTCCCTTTTTCGGCAGAGAGCATGGCTCGCATTCAATTCTCAGGCAAGCAGCAACTCCAGTTCTTTCTTGTGATATCCAAGGACAAATATGTTAACAATGGCTTTCCAGAGCAACAGAAGTCTCTCCGTGGTAGGTAAATAAATATATCTCTAGTTAAAGACTCCAGAGTCCAGACTACAAGCTGGCTCCTGAGTTCTAATCCTGCAGGGAACTTCGCTGGGCTATCCCTTAGCCCAGTGGTGGTGAAGCTTTCAGAGACCGAGTGCCCAAACTGCAACCCAAAAAAACCCCACTTATTTATCGCCAAGTGCCAACATGGCAACTTAATCTGAATACTGAAGTTTTGGTTTAGAAAAAAAAACAATTCATACATTAACATGTTTTGTTTTAAAAGAAAAACACAGTAACAAAAGCTTTCACTGATACAAACAACTTTTTAGTGAAAGGTAAAAGTTTGCATTTGGCACGCTTCTGAACAATTAATGTGATTTTTGCCGTTGTATGCACACTGATGATTTGCTTAACCTTGGCTCATACTTTGTAAGTTTGAGAGCAACACATGCAGCACTCAGGGGTCATCTGTTAGTCTGTTTCTGGTGTCAGATTTGATGTAATTCAAGGCTGAAAACAGCGGGCTCGCTCTGGAGGCTTGTTTTGGCTAGGAAGGGGCTGGAGAAATGGCTTTTTCCTGAGAAAACTTAGCCAAAGAGCGAGGCGGGCGTGCCCACAGAGAAGGCTCTGAGTGCCATAGGTTCGTCCTCCTGCTAAAGAGCTAAATATACAAGATCACTAGGGATGTGGCTTAGAGGCAGGAGATACCATTGCGTCGTATATATTGAATTCGAGCTACGAGCAATGAGAAACAATTCTGATGATGTTACTTAGTTGGGGAATGAACGCCTGCAAGAAAAACTACACGCTCGGAGAGCAGCGAGGACACCAGAATCCTCCTTCTCCTCCACCACCACAAACCCCACTCTCTTCTAGCCCTGATGATGTTCCCTAGTTGGGTCATGAAACATCCACAAGAAAACCACCCAGCTCAGAGAGCACCAGGGACCCCGCAGTCTCTCCCTCCCTCCCTCCCTCCCTCCTTCCCTCCCTCCCTCCCTTCCTTCCTTCCTTCCTTCCTTCCTTCCTTCCTTCCTTCCCCTTTCCACTCCTTTCTAGCTCTGATGATGTGACCTAGTTGGGTTATGAAACCGCAAGAAAACCACCCAGCTCAGAGAGCCCCTAACACCCGGAGTTCAACCTTGAGCTACAAATATCCTCTTGAAACAATGGTTTCCGTACGTCCGAACTGTCAAAGGATCACAAAGTTAAGACAGCAACTAAGATGCCGGACCACAATTTACACCTTCCCGGGAAGCACAACAAGAAGGAAGCAAATAGTAGATTCTTTCATTATCTTGGGTCACCCAGGAAAACAACACAGACACAAGAGCTTTAGTAAAGCAGGAGAGGATCAGCCCAACTCCCAATAGGGAAGCTCCAGCCTGCTCAAAACTACGGCAGCACAAAAGCATGAGAGACGGGAGCCTCGTTTCAGAATGAAACTCAAGAGCAAAAAAGTTCATTCCTGGCAAGTCCGCAGTTGCATATCTCCCCCTGGTGTCACCACACAAATCAGGAAGTGCACTTCCCAACCAAGTTGAACCTAAGGAATCTGATTCAGAATTCATGAATATATGAATATATTCATATATTCATGAATTCTGAATCAGAGAAGAGAAAATATATATATTTTCCCAGGAGGAGCGTTCCTTCTTCACCAGCCTTTCCCTTTCCAAACCTGGCTGGCCGTCCATTGCGCAATTCCAACCAAGTTATCGGGGATGGATCTCCAAACCGCTTTTTGCAGGGCGGAGCTGCCTGCACGTTGACCCAGTTTGCAAGCAGGGCAAGGTTTCCCCCCACACCCTTGGTTGAGCTATCTCTTTCTGCATCTTTGCAAAGGGCTGGGAAGGGGTCCCTTGGGAAGATTCAGGGTGCAAACACCACCACCCCCATGGTGAAACTCGGGAGGGAGGGAACAATGGCTGGGCGGGGCGAGCTGGTGGGCCTTTCAGAGAGGGCCTCCTTTGGGGGTGAGGGTCTCTCTCCAAGGGAATCCAGTGGGGGTGGGTGGGATGGGGAATGGAGGGGGTCACCTGTTGCAAAGGGACTCAAGTCCACCTCCTCAATCCCCGCAGCAATTAAGGAGGGGAGGGGAGAAGGACGAGGGTCTCTCCTCCCCTAAATAAGAGGGGGTGGCGGACGAGGAGGCCTCAAGGGTCCCTTTGCAAGAGGTGACCCTCACCATTCCCCATCCTGACTCCTTTTTCTGAGGGGGGGCTCCTGTTTGGAGCAGGGGCTTCTCCCCAGGCGTGGGTGGTACGGGGTCACCCAGGGACCCAGGCTTCCTCCTCCTCCTCCGTATTTATCTAGGGCAGGAGAGAACTTCATGTTTCCCCCCTATTTAAATGCAGAGGGGATGGAGGAGACCCCCCCATCCCACCCACCCCAATTCTCTTGGGGAGAGGCCCCCAGGCCAAAAGGAGCCTCCCTCTGAAAGGGGATCAGGAGGGGGAGAGGAGGGGGGGTCGCCTGCTGCAAAGGGACCCTCAAGGCCTCCCTCCTCCTCCTCCGCCTCCACATTTCACTAGAGGAGGGGAGACCCTCCTCCCCTCCCCTCTTTAAATGTGGAGGGCGAGGAAGAGGAGGCGGCCTCAGGGGTCTCTTTGCAACCCTCCCTTCCCCCTCCCTGCCCTTTCAGAGGGGGATTCCTTTTGGGATGGGGGGGGGCTTCCCCCTGAGAGGATCAGTGGAGGCTGCCTGTGGCAGAGGGATCCCCGAGGCTTCCTCCTCCTCCTCCTCCTCCTCCTCTGCATTCAAAAGGGGAGGGGAGACCCTCGTGCTTCTCCCCTCCCCTCCTTCAATGTCGAGCGGGGCGGGAGCAAGAGAAAAAGGCCGGGAGGGTCCCCTTGCAACCTTCCCTCCCACCCCCCCCGCCGCCCTTTCAGAGGGGGGGGGCTTCTCCTCGAGAGGATCGGCGTCTGGGGGCGGGAGGGGGCCTCCTCCTCCTCCTCCTCCGCATTCCATAGGGCAGAAGAGAGAGAGAGACCCTCCCCACACGTGCAGGGGAGGCATCCAGGCTCCCTCTGCAGCAGGCGACCCCCCCTCCTCCCACCCCCAGATCCTCTCGGGCAGCAGCCCCCACCCCCAACGACCCCCGCCCGGCTCCCCTCCCCCCCTCCCCGGGGCGGAGGCAGCTCAGGCCGGGCTCCCTCCCCCCCCCGCCCCGCCAAGCGAGGCCGCAGAGGCCGCCCGGGCCCGGCCCGGCCGCCCTCACCGAGCGCTGCAGCTCCCCGAGCCAGAGGCTGGCGCGCTCCTTGCCGCTGGGGTCCGGGTCGTGGTAGAGCGCCTGCACGGCCTGGTAGACCACCTGCAGGCTCGGCTTCCCGCCGGCGCCCCCGCCGGGCCCGACAGGATCCATCCCGCCGCCGCCTCGCCCTCAAGCCTCCGCCGGCATCGCGGGCGGCGCCTCCGCCGAGTCCGTTACCGGGAAGGAAGCGAGCCGCCACTGCGGGAGGAGGCGGAAGCGCGCCGGAGCCACCCGGAAGGCGCTCCCTCCGGAAACCCCGCCCCGCGCGCGGCGGTTCCGACCCGCGGCCTTCAGCCGCGCAGCCCGCCCGCCGGGCCGGACGAGCCGCCGACGCCGCCGACGCCGACGGAGCTCCTGCCTCCCAGCCCCGGCTCGCCACGACGGCTCGTCCCAGCGCTCCAGGCCCCGAAGGGACGCCTGCCGCGGAGGGACTTCCGGTTGTCCCCGGCAAAGGCGTCCGGGCGGCTGCACGCGCTCGCCGGAAGTGAGCTCCCCGGCCTGAGAGGCGGGAAGGGCGGGCGAGCGAGCGAAAGAGAGCGCGTCCTGCCGCGCATGCGCGAGCGGCCGGGTCACCTTAGGTGCAGCGTTTGCCTCCCCACCCCGGCCTGAGGAGGCGGGGACTTCAACTCCCAGAATTCCCCAGGCGGGTGGGCGTTGAAGTCCACGCCTTCTACATCCAGGCTGTCTTTAGTAGATTGGTTTGCAGGCCAAAGTTCAACAGGGAGAGCTTTTGGCCACATTTTGGTGGCCTTTTGTGATTTTTCTTTGGGCTTCCTAGCTGATAAGCGTTGGCTAAGTGCTTAATGCATAAATTTGTACCAGGTGGTCCCCGACTTATGGCCACAATTGAGCCTGGAATTTTATGTTCCTAAGTGAGAAATGAATTTAAATGAATTTTGCCCCATTTGACGGATTTGTGACATTTTTCTTGCCACACCGGTTAAGCGAATCACTGCAGTTGTTAAAAAGTTAGTAACTTGGTCGTTAAGTCAACTTTGCTCCATTTTATGAGCTTCTTTGCCGCAGTTGTTAAGCGAATCACTGCAGCTGTTAAATTAGTATCAAAGTCGTTAAGTGAATCCGGCTTCCTCCATTGACTTCGCTGGTCAGAAGGTCACAAAAGGGGATCATATGACCCTGAGAGACTGCGACTGTCATAAACATGAGTCAGTTGCCAAGCGTCCGAATTTTGATCACCTGACCAAGGAGAGGCTACGACAGTCGTAAATGTGAAAAATGGTCATAAGGCGCTTTTTTCAGTGCTGTGGTAACTTCAAATGCTCACTAAATGAACTGTCGTAAATTGAGAACAACCTGTACTTATGCGTAAATGCTCAGTGCTTCTCCAACCTCTGGATGCACTGGGACTACAGATCCCAGAATGCACAGCCGCTATAGTAGCTTACTCTTGGGGGGTCCATTTCCAACATAGCTGAAATTTCCAAAAGGTTGGAGGAGCGGGTTCCCTGGACTGTGACAGGACAAAGAAGGAGATTTTCTTTGTTTTCTCAAGAAAAAATTATTACTTATTTATTAAATTTATAGGCCACCCATCTCACTATTTTTTTTATTAAAAAGTTTTGTAAAAATTACAATATAATCCCCAAAGCCAACCCACCCTAACCCCACCCTCTCCCTTCCCCACTTCCCAAAGCTGAACACAGGGTTACAAATATAATAATCATAATCTAACTAACATTAACCAACTATATAAATAACCAAGTTCATAATGCGCTTTAACTCCCCTTTAACATAAATACAAAATAAAAGTGAACATAATAATAAAAACATAAACAAATTAATATCCAAGTTATTAAACAATACTAATACTAAAAATAATAATAATACCATATAATTAAAACTAATAAAAATTCTGCTATAATAAACTATTAATAATAATAACAATCTAAAATTTACCCATAAGCTAAATGGAACTTTTTGGTCCCATATTTATTCTGAATATAATCTATCCATCTTCTCCAGACCGAAATGTATCTTTCTTGTGAATGATCCTTCAAATAAGCAGAAATCTTAGCCATTTCTGCTAAATTTGACACTTTAAACGTCCATTCTTCTATAGTAGGCAAACTATCCTTCTTCCAATATTGCCCTACCAATAACCTTGCAGCTGTTATCAAGTTCAACATCAAGTTAGTTTCTTTAGTATCACAATCTATAATAACACCCAATAAAAGTAGTTGTGGGGTAAACTTTATCTTTCTCTTAAAAATCTTTTGAATGTTCCACCAGATTTTAATCCAAAAAACTTTTATATTTCTAGAAGTCCACCAGATATGAAAATAAGTGGCATCCAAACTGCCACATCTCCAACATTTGGGCTGTAAATCAGGATACATTCAAGACAACTTTTTAGGATCCAAATGCCTTCTATAAAACATTTTGTAAAAATTTTCTCTTAAATTTTGGGCCTGGTTAAATTTAACATTTCTAACCCAAATTACCTCCCATATATCCAATGGGATCGGTTCTTGAATATTTTGAGCCCATTTTACCATACAATCTTTAACTAATTCCATTTCCGAATCCAATTCTATTTAAGCATTGTAAACAGACAGAACAATTGTATACCTGAGTGTTTTTCAACTTCAGCCACTTTTAGAGGGGTGGACTTCAACTCCCAGAATTCCCCACCCAGCATAACCATGGGCGTTTACTGGAAAGACAGGATACACAAATAATAATAATAATAAGTTGGAAGGGACCTTGGAGGTCATCTAGTCCAAACCACTGCTCAGGCAGGAAACCCTGTATCATTTCAGGCAAATGGCTGTCCAGTCTCTTCTTAAAAACTTCCAGTGTTGGAGCATTCACAGCGTATGGAGGCAGGTTGTTCCACTGGTTAATTGTTCTAACCGTCAGGAAGTTTCTCCTTAGTTCTAGGTTGCTTCTCTCCTTGACTAGTTTCCATCCGTTGCTTCTTTTTCCTGCTTTCAGGGGCTTTGGGGAATAGCTTGACTGCCTCTTCTTTGGGGCAGCCCCTGAGATATTGGAACACTGCTATCATGTCCCCCCTCACCCTTCTCTTGGTTAAACTACACATACCCAATTCCAGCAACCGTTCCCTATATGTTTTAGCCTCCAGTCCCCCAATTATCTTTGTTGCTCTTCTCTGTACCCTTTCTAGAGTCTCGACATCTTTTTTACATCGTGGTGACCAAAACTGGATGCAGTATTCCAGGTGTGGCCTTACCAAGGCACTGTAAAGTGGTATTAGTACTTCACATGATCTTCATTATATCTCTCTGTTAATGCAGCTTAGCACTGTGTTGGCTTTTTTGGCAGCTGCAGCACACGACTGGCTCCTATTTAAGGGATTGTCTACTAGGACTCCAACATCTCTCTCACAGTTACTACTATTGAGCATGGTACCACCTATACTATACCTATGCATTTGATTTTGTTTCAACTCAGTTGTTGTTGTTAGTTGTGAAGTCGTGTCTGACCCCTCGCAAACCTATGGCCCACGTTCCTCCAGGCCTTCCTGTCCTCCACCATCTTCTGGAGTCCCTTTAAACTCACGCCTACTGCATCAGTGACGCCATCCAGCCACCTCCTTCTCTGTCGTCCCCTTCTTCTCTTGCCCTCCATCTTTCCCAGCATGAAGCTCTTCTCCAGTGAGTCCTTCCTTCTCATCAGGTGGCCAAAGGATTTGAGTTTTAGCTTCAGGATCTGGCCTTCTAAAGAGCAGTCAGGGTTGATCTCTAGGACTGACCGGTTTGATCGCCTTGCAGTCCAAGGGACTCGTAGGAGTCTTCTCCAGCACCAGTTCAAAGGCCTCCATTCTTGGGCGCTCAGCCTTTCTTATGGTCCAACTTTCACTGCCATACATTGCAACTGGGAAGACCATAGCCTTGACTATACGCACTTTTGT
>JAKJMR010018394.1:0-28635 GCA_024449315.1 Daboia siamensis | reverse complement strand
CCTTTGTTGTTTGTTTTAACATTGGAAATATTATTGATTAAGATAAGAGACTCAAATAAAATTAAGGGAATTAAAATAAGAGGTCAAGATTATAGATTGAGAGCGTTTGCGGATGACTTGGTTATTACATTAAGTCAACTGACTTAGTTGTAGATTTGATGGAGATAATATTGTTATATGGAAAAGTTTCTGGATTTAAGATAAATACGCAAAAAACTAAAATATTGACTAAAAATATAACTACAGAACAAAAGGTTGTTTTAGAAGAACTGGATTTGAAATAGTTAAAAAGACTAAATATTTGGGGGTATATCTTTCAGCTTCAAATGTGAAATTATATAAAAATAATTATGAATTGTTATGGTCAAAAATACAAAAAGAGTTAGATAGTTGGAAAAAATTACAATTATCTTTATTGGGAAGAATTGCAGCAGTGAAAATGAATGTTTTGCCAAAGTTTTTATTTTTGTTTCAAATGATACCTATACTTAAAAAGGATTCAAACTTGGAGGAATGGCAGAAAGGTATTAATACATTTGTTTGGGCAGGGAAAAGTCCAAGAGTAAAATTTAAGATAATGCAAGATGTACGTGAAAGAGGGGGTCTTAAAATGCCCAATTTTAAATTATATTATGAGGCTGCTGCTTTATCATCAATTAGTGACTGGTTTAATTCAACACAAGGGAGATTATTGAATATTGAGGGTTGTGATTTGTTATTTGGTTGGCATGCATATTTATTGTATGACAAGAAGGTGGATAATGTTTTTAAGACACATATATTAAGGTATGCTCTGTTGCGAGTTTGAAAAAAATATCAATATAAGTTAAATTATAAAATACCAATTTGGGCATTACCTAAACATGCAATAGAAAATATAAATGTGGGATTTAAACATGATGTGACTACATATAAAGAAATTCTTAGGATAGAAAGGAATGTATGGCAATTGAAGCCATATAATATTTTAAAAGAAGAAAAGATTGTACAAACTTGGTTTCAGTATGGGCAGTTACAAGCAAGATGGAAGGAAGATCAGAAAGTTGGTATTTCGATAACTGATGGAAATTTGGTTAAACAAATTAGAGATCAAGGTCAAGCACATATAAGAAGGATATATAATGCATTGATAGAAATAGACTCAGAAACGGAACTTGTTAAAGATTGTATGATAAAATGGGCCCAGAATTTTCAGGAGGTTATAACAATGGATACTTGGGGAAAGATATGGGTTAGAAATGTAAAATTTACACAGGCTCAAAATTTAAGAGAGAATTTTTATAAAATGTTTTATAGATGGCATTTAGATCCTAAAAAATTAGCAAGTATGTATCCGAATTGTCAGCCTAAATGTTGGAGGTGTGGTTGTGATGATGTAACGTATTATCATATATGGTGGACTTGTAAAAAAGTCAAAGCTTTTTGTATTAAAATTTGGTGGAACATGCAGAAGATATTTAAGAAAAAGATAAGGTTTTTTCCAGTTATTTCTGTTGGGTATTATTACAGATTGTACTGTTATAGATACTAAATTGATGTTGAATTTAATTACGGCAGCAAGACTTTTAGTAGCGCAATATTGGAAGAAGGAGGAACTGCCTACTATAGAAGAGTGGACTTTGAAAGTTTCAAACCTGGCAGAAATGGCAAAGATTTCAGCATATTTGAAAGAACAATCGCAACAGAGATATATTGTGGAATGGAGAAGATGGATCGAGTATATTCAGAATAAATATGGGACTAAAAAGTTTCATTTAGCATATAAATAAGTATTAGTTTTATATGATGCATTATTAGGTATTCATTATTAGTTTGTTATTTAGTTATGTTTAAGGAGAGTTAAAGTGTGATAGAATTTAATGTGGTTTTTTTAGTTAGCATATTTTAGCTTAAGTTTGTAAAAGTTAATACCCTGTATTCAGCTCTGGGAAGTCGGGGGGGGGGGGAGGGGGAGGGAGGGTAAGTGGGGGTGGAGGGGGAGGGAGGGAGCTTATGTTTTTAAAATGTATTCTAAAACTTTTCAATAAAAAAAGAAAAAATAAACACCTTTCAGAAGGAAATATATTCTATGTTACAACTAATTCACCAAACAATTGTTGCACAGAAAGAGGACACAAAAAGAAACCATAATGAGACTAAAAATAATTTAGATAATATAAATGAGCAAATCTTCAAACTAAATCTGCAACTAGAAAATTCCCAGATGACTACAAAGTATGAACAAATAAACCATAAATCAGAAGATGAAGCAGAGCAAATGGACCTAGAGACGGAAGAGATAAAAGAAGGGAAATATAAACTATCATATACATATAAAATACTGCAAGACTTAACCAAAACAATGAAAATGGAAAAGATGCTTTACCCCTTAGGTCTGCAAAACATACCTGATATTAAGGAAGAAGATTTTTAAAAATGGAATATAGAGCTGTCAATGGAAATGTCACAAATTGGGAGACAAAAAATGAAAAGAGAAATGGAGGGAGAAGGAAAGTGGGAGTTGCTTAAGGCAGGGCTTTTCAACCAGTGATATGGGTACCACCTGTGGTACATTGGCACCTAGCAGGTGGTACGCGACCATCCTAGAAAAGTGGTAGCGAGGGAGGGGAATGAGCTGAACCGGTGGTAGCACCACAGAAGCCTGAGCGAGAGATGGCTGGAGCTGCAGGGCTGTCAGGGCTCAGTGGAAGAGCCAGGATCAGCGCCAGGCTTCAGCTGGATCTCAGTGCTGGTCCTGTTGCTTCTGCTGAGCCCAGAAGAAGCAGCGATCAGCTGGAATCTTGCAGCATCTCCAGGGTCTTGTGATTTACATTCAGATGCTTGGCAACTGATTCATATTTATGATGGTCACTGTTGTGTACTGGGTTCGTTGTGCAGGAATGAAGATGAGGTGAGTGAGTTCAGCAAAGATCATGGTTTATTGCTTGCAGGATCTGAACTAGAGAACAGGGCTGCAGATGCAGCAATTTATACCCTGGCCCCTAGGCGGCGGCCAATTGGTTTGAAGCAGCCTATTGCCGCCCTAGGGGCAACCAATAGCACCGCTGGAGACAGGTTGTCTGAGATTCTGGGAGATGTTAGCTAGCTCCCTGCTCCAGCAGCCTACCAGCTGTTACCACGTGGTGTTAACAAGCAAGCCCAATACATTACACCCCTCCCCCCTTAGAACAAACATTATAGCAACAACAGAAAGTAATTACAGCAATACAATTTACAAAGACTTAACACTGGTGTGAATAGGTTCCACTTAGCAGCACAGTAAAGTACTTACAACATTATAGCTCCATTGTCCAGTACAATCTTGTAGGTCAGCATTAAATACAAGGGTACCTTCAACATTATAGCTTTATTATTTCAGGACAGAATCTTGCAGATAAGCAGGAGGTTTGTGTGGCCTTGTGGAATGCCTGGGGGACCCAGGCACGTCCTGGCCTACCAGCTTGCCCGCTGGGCTGGGTAGACCAGTGTCTCTTAGTTCAAGTGATTCAGAATGGCTTGGTGCTCTCTGGCTGGCCTTTCCAGGTTGGCCCACCCCAGAGTCAGTTTGTTCAGCAGAGTTAGCACAGTGGCTGTAGCCATCAGGTTGGCTTTCTATGTCAGGGGACCCATGTTGCATGTCCGGGCTCCCCTCCTCTACAGCCAGCTCCTCGTTGCTTGGGCTGTGTGAGCCTTCAGAGTCTATGCATGGGCTGGCTTGGCTGCTGGTTTGTGGACCTTGGTAAGGACTTATGACAAAGTCCTCACTTTGTGGCCGTTCTGGGAAACGCTTCCTAAGCTGATCGATGTGGCACCGGACAACTCGCCTGCCCTCCAGCCCCACTTCGTAAGAGATGGGGGCTGACGTTTTAGTAATTTTTCCAGGCACCCACAAATTCCTATCCCCAAAGTTCCTGGCCCACACCCCATTGCCCACTTGAAGCCCCCTCGGGGGTTTTGGGAGCGAAGCTTCTGCTGCCACCCTATCTGGATGTAACCTGTCCATTTTCGTGATCAGTTGCCTCCCCCAGCGCAGCTCTGCTGGGCTTTTCCCTGTAGCCGTGCAGGGCATGGAATGCTGGCAAAGTAAAAAATCTGCCAATCTGTGATGCCAGTCCCCAGTCACTATACGCTTCAGTGACTCTTTTGTGGTCCTGACCATGCGTTCGGCTTGACCATTAGAAGAAGGGTGAAATGGGGCCGACGTTGCATGTCTGATGAGGTTTGCTCTCAGGAATGCCTGAAATTCTGCCGCTGTAAATTGGGCTCCATTGTCAGATACTATGACGTCTGGCAGCCCATGTGTGGGAAAGAGTTTCCTAAGCACCTGGATGGTCCTAGCAGCAGTCATGTTATCAACTGGTATTACTTCAGGCCATTTAGAGTGGCTGTCGACCACTATAAGGAAGAGCTGTCCCTGAAAGGGCCCAGCGAAGTCTATGTGAATTCTAGACCAGGGAGTGTGAGTCTCCTCCCACCTGTGAACTGGAGCGTGCGGCATTTCAGGCCTTGATTGTTGGCATGTGTAACATCCATGCACCTGGGCCTCAATGCCCTTATCTAATCCTGGCCACCATAGGTTGCTTCTAGTTAAAGCTTTCATACGGAAAATACCTGGATGGCCTTCATGCAGTGATTGTAAAACCCTGTCTCTTAGTGAGGTGGGAACTATGAACCTGTTCCCCCATAGGATACAACCCTTGTGACATGATAGCTCGTGTCTTCTAGTAAAATAACTCTGAAATTCAGGGCCTGAGCTTTTATCCAGCCACCCTGTGTGCACCCAAGAAAGCACTCTTCTTAGTGTCTTATCAGCTGCTGTTTCTGCAGCTATGTCCCCTGCGTGGAGGGGAAACTCTGGCAAGTCCTGAATGGACAATACGCGGGCTGCTGGGGCTGGATCTGGTTCGATTTGTGGCAGTGGAAGCCTGCTCAGGCCATCTGCATGGCCCATTTCTTTTCCAGGTTTGTGAATCAGCTTAAACGTGTAAGCTGATAAAAAAATAGACCATCTCAGCATTCTAGGGGATAATATGTGGGGTGTCTGTTTGTCTGTGGTGAGTAACCCCAATAGTGGTTTGTGGTCTGTGAAGACTGTGAAGTCCCTGCCATATAAATAGTCATGGAATTTTTTAACTCCTGCTACCATGGCCAATGCCTTTTTGTCAATTTGAGCGTAATTACGCTCAGCAGAGGACAGTGTCTGTTCTGTTCCAGCCTACTACCGGCCCTGCAGAAAAGGCAGGGACAACCCCTTTACAAAAGGCAAAAGGCTGGAAGAAAGCCCGCCAAATTTATTTACACAAAACAGATCCAAAACAGAGCAAACTGAGCAAAACAAAATACGAACCACTAAAACAGGAGCTATTCAAACGGTTGCCTTCAGCAAACCAGCCCTCCCACACATTCCCCTTTTAAACAGTTCAAGGCGTGGCTTCTCTTTGCCTCCTTCCGAGGTGCCCCATTGCCTTCCTCTGTTTACTCCTGATTGACTGCCTCCTGTGTCGGGCGTCCTTGAACAGGGCCAGCTGTGGGTCATCTTCATCCACGCTGTCAGGCTCACACAGCTGGGTCTGCGTAGTAACCAGATGGGAGGGGCCTGGCTTAGAGCTCTGCGAAGCCTCAGAACTGTCCTCTGCAGGCTCTCCAAACCCCTCCTCCTCCTCCTCCTCTGAATCGTCTGACCCAAATGCTGAACCCACAGGCTGACCCTGAATCACAACACTATCCCGCACCACAGGGCCCTTCCCCTGGGTCTGCCGATCCGGATGCGGTCAGGATGGAAATTGTTCATGAAAAGCAGACACCAAAGAAGGAGCATGAACGGTGGTCGCGTCCTCCCAGGTGAACTCCTCTGGTCCGTAGCCTTTCCATTCAATCAGGTACTGGAAACAACCTTTCAGCCAAAGGGAGTCCCTGATGCTGGTGACCTCGTACTCGGGGGTGCTGTCTCCATCACAAGGTCCTGATGGGGGAGGTTCCGCTCGGCGGAGTGGACAGGCCGGTTGCTCGGGGACCAACAGAGACCGATGAAAGACTGGATTCACGCGCAGGGAACGTGGCAGAGTTAAGCGATAGGCGACCGGATTGATGACAGCCTCGATTGGGAACGGTCCTAAATATGGGTGATCTAACTTTCTCACCGGCTGTGTTGATGGTAGGTTCCTGGTGGACAACCAGACCCGATCTCCCACCGATAGTGGAGGCATATCCCGCCTTGACCAATCAGCAAACCTTTTGTAATTGGCCTTGGCTTTCTCTGTCGTCGCACCAATCGATGGATCGCCTGTAACTCTGCCATGTAGTCGTTCGCTGCCAGCTCCGGTGAGTCCACGGGAGAAAGGGGGAAAAACCGGGGGTGATATCCCACATTGGCCAAGAACGGTGTCATCTGTGTGGAGGTGTGCTGCAAATTGTTGAATGCAAACTCAGCTATGGCCAGATAGTCCACCCAATTGTTTTGCTGCAGATTGACGTAGCAGCGCAGATATTGTTCCAGAATACCGATGACCTTCTCGGTTCCCCCGTCAGTTTGAGGATGATGCGCGGACGAGAGGCAAATCTTGATATCCAACGCATGCATCAACTCCTGCCAGAAACGGGCTGTAAACTGGGCCCCCCTATCAGAGACGACTCTATCAGGGAGGCCATGCAGCCAAAACACCTGCTGAATGAACATACGACTAGTGGCACGGGCTGACGGTAAGCCACGACAAGGGATGAAATGCGCCATCTTGGTCAGCATGTCCACCACCACATACACTGTCGTAAAACCAGAAGACGGGGGTAAATCCATCAGTAAGTCCATGGACACAGCCCCCCAGGGTCTTTTGGGTGTCGGCAAGGGCTGCAGTAATCCAGGCGGGGCCCCTGTCGCTGACTTGGCCTGCCTGCATGGGATGCAGGAAGTGACATAGGACTGGACGTTGTGTCAGACTCTGGGTCACCAGAAGGTACGGGAGACCAGGTTCAGGGTCTTGAACAGGCCAAAATGCCCCGCCACCGGGTTATCGTGACACTGGCTGAGGATGAGTCCCCTGAGTGGCCCTCCTGGAATGTAGAGCTGGTCACAATAATACAAGAGTCCATCCGTGACCGTCCATGGAGAATCTGGCCCCACCTCCTCCTTCCGCTGAGCCACCCACACTTCCTTCTGCTGTGCCTCCCGGATCCGAGCCCGTATATCAACCGGCTCCTACACCACAGCAAAAGGCTGGATAGGGATCACTGTCCTGGGCAGAAGCTTGTCTTCCACTCGGGAATATTCGGGCTTCCTGGACAGAGCATCCGCTCTTTGATTGTGCCCGCTAGGTATGTACTTAACTCGGAAGTTGAACCTCGCAAAGAAAAGAGACCACCGGATCTGGCGTTGGTTCAAATTCTGAGCAGTCTGCAGGCTTTCCAAATTCTTATGGTCCGTCCGGACCTCGATTTGATGCCGCGCTCTCTCCAGATGATGCCTCCAGGCCTCGAACGCCACTTTGATGGCCAGCAGCTCCTTCTCCCAGATTGTATAATTGCGCTCCGAAGGGTTTAGTTTTCGTGAATGGTACGCGCAAGGGAAGAGGGTACCGCTGGGCATCGTTGCCTGGAGTAACACCGCCCCAATGGCAATGTCGGAGGCATCCGCCTCCACGACAAACGGCCGTTGTGGGTCAGGATGCTTCAAGATGGGCTCCTTCATGAAGGCTTCCTTCAAAGTCTGGAAAGCCCGTTGTTCTGGAGCGTTCCACTGAAACCGAGTCTTCTTCTGCAGGAGCCGGGTGAGGGGGGCTGTCAAGGCAGCAAATCCAGGGATTAAAGCTCGATAATGGTTGGCGAACCCAAGAAGTCACTGAACATCCTTCACACGATGTGGAGGTTGCCAACTCTGCAAAGACTCAACCTTACTCGGCTCCATGGCGATGCCATCAGGAGAAATGTGGTGACCCAGGAAATCGATGGTCACCCAGTAGAACTGGCACTTCTCCAATTTGGAAAACAGCCGATGTTCTCGGAGTCGCTGCAGGACCTGACGGAGATGTTGATGGTGCACCTCTCGTGATGGGGAGTAGATCAGGATTTTGTCCAAGTAGATCACGACAAACTGATCTAAGAAATCCCAGAAAATATCGTTCATGAAATGCTGAAACACAGCGGGGGCGTTGGTCAGGCCAAACGGCATCACCGTGTACTCAAAATGTCCGTAACGAGTACCAAATGCCGTCTTCCACTCATCACCCAGCGGAACCCTGACAAGGTTGTAAGCTCCACGCAGGTCCAGTTTCGTGAAGATCTTAGCCTCCCGGAGTCGGTCCAAGAGTTTGGGGATGAGAGGCAGCGGGTAACAATTGCGCACCGTGATGGCGTTGAGTTTCCTATAATCGCAGCAAAGCCACAATTTGCCAGACTTCTTTTTAACAAAGAGCACGGGTGCAGACACTGGTGAGGACGAGGGCCGGATGAATCCTCGAGCCAAATTCTTCTCCAGAAAGTCTCGCAATGCAGCCAACTCGGGGTCTGACATGGAGTACAAATGCCCCACTGGGAGAGGTGCATCAGGGACTAAATCAATGAGGCAGTCATAGGGCCTGTGTGGGGGTAATTGATCCACCTCTGTCTCGCTGAACACATCAGAAAAGCCGGACAGTTCGGGAGGCAAGGAAACCCCTGGGGAACCCTCCACCTGACTGGCACAGATATGGCGGGTGTGGTCCACGCACTGCAAGCTTGGGAAGGTGACCAAGTTCTGTGACCAATAGATCTGTGGGTCATGCGCCTGGAACCACGCCAGTCCCAAGACTGCGGGGAAATGCAGATCTGAGGTGATATAAAACTGGATGGCCTCCACATGGGAACTGATGGCCATACATAATGGTTGCGTGGCGGCCTTAATTGGCCCAGACAGGAGCACTCGACCATCGGTAGTCTCCACTAACATGGGTAGTTCCACCGGGCACTGGGGAACAGCCCATTTGAACACAAATGCTGAGTCCATAAAATTTGTGGTGGCCCCAGAGTCAATTAAGGCATGGACTGGAATCCCCTTTGGCTTGCCAGGAAGGATCAGACGTGCCTCCAATATCAGATGCCGTGGAGGTCCACAGGCAGCATCGGAAAGACGTCGCTCAGTGTTGTTGTGGAACGCCCAATCTATCACACCATCTAGATCGGGCTCGGGGCGTTTCCCAACAGAAAAGTAGGGGCCTTTCTCGGGGCAGACTCGGTCACTGATGCCTGTTGTCGCTTCTTTGGGCAAAAAGCAGCCAAATGCCCAGGGTCCCCACAGTAAAAACACAACCCCCCCGATCGTTGTCTGTTCATTTCAGTCACTGAGAGACGAGACCTGGCGGCACCCAGCTCCATTGGCTCCTCCCTTTGAACAGGGGTCTCACGCACAACAGGGGCTGCAGGGGTCTGTGGGGTGGCACGGTGACTCCTTCGCTGCTGCAACCGAGCATCGATCCGCAGGCAGAGATGGATCAGCCCATTGAGGTCTGAGGGAATATCCACATGGGCCAGCTCATCCAACATCTCCGACAATCCATCCTGGAAGGCATCCACAAGCGCAGCCTCATTCCAGGCGGAATCCTGGCTAAGCAGCCAAAAATCGCTGATATAGCCCTGCAGGGGGCGTTGACCCTGCCTCAGAGCTTTCAAGCATCAAGTAGCGGTCTGCGTCTTTATAGGGTCCTCATACATCAGACGTATATGGTCACAAACCCCCACAAAGTTGTCCAACAATGGACTAGGTTGACCCAGCAGAGGCGTGCCCCAATGAGCTGCATCACCCGAAAGAAGGCTTAACACAAACCCCACCTTATCCCGGTCGGTGGGGAAATCAGCTGCTCTCACGCTGATAAAGAGCTGGCATTGTCCCAGGAAAGCAGGAAACAGTTCTGGATTGCCATTAAATTTATCCAGCATCGCAACTTGGTATTTTCTCCTGGGTGGTGGTGATGGTGGGTGTGCAGCATGGACCTGAGCTTGCAGTTGAGCCACCTGAGCTACCAACAAAGCGAGTTGTTGGGTGAGCTGGGCATTCTCAGCACGTAGCTGCTCCATAATAATAATAAGGGGTGGGAGGCTGAAGGCAAACTGTTCTGTTCCAGCCTACTACCGGCCCTGCAGAAAAGGCAGGGACAACCCCTTTACAAAAGGCAAAAGGCTGGAAGTAAGCCTGCCAAATTTATTTACACGAAACAGATCCAAAACAGAGCAAACTGAGCAAAACAAAATACGAACCACTAAAACAGGAGCTATTCAAATGGTTGCCTTCAGCAAACCAGCCCTCCCACACATTCCCCTTTTAAACAGTTCAAGGCATGGTTTCTCTCTGCCTCCTTCCGAGGTGCCCCATTGCCTTCCTCTGTTTACTCCTGATTGATTGCCACCTGCATCAGGCGTCCTTGAACAGGGCCAGCTGTGGGTCATCTTCATCCACGCTGTCAGGCTCACACAGCTGGGTCTGTGTCGTGACCAGATGGGAGGGGCCTGGCTGAGAGCTCTGCGAAGCCTCAGAACTGTCCTCTGCAGGTTCTCCTCCTCTGAATCGTCTGACCCAACTGCCGAACCCACAGGCTGACCCTGAATCAGAACAGTGTCCTTGAATAAAATGCAATGGGAACTTGAGTTCCATCTTTCTCTAAGTGACTCAAGACTGCACCCACCCCGTATGGGGATGCATCACACGCTAAGCAAACTGGTTTAGACTCCTTGAAGTGAGTGATAGTAGAAGTGACGGATAGAAGTGCCTTCAGGTCCTGAAAACTTTTTTCGTGAATGCTAGTCCACTTCCAAGAATCTTTTTTTATCTAAGAGCCTGTGAAGCGGCTCTGCCACTGCGGCCTTGTTGGGAAGGAACGCGTGGTAGAAGTTGAGGAGGCCCAAGAATGCTTGCAGCTCTCCTTTTGTTTTAGGGCTAGGTGCCATCTGAATGGCCTTCACTTTGGACTCAGCTGGGTGGATGCCATTAGCATCAATGCGAAACCCCAAAAATTCAGTTGAGGGAACCCCAGTACTGCATTTGCTCTTTTTTAGTTTGAGGCCTGCTTCACGCAGCCTCTGCAGGACGGCTCTGAGCCTCCTTGCTAGCACCTCTGTGGGTTCTCCAGCAATAAGCACGTCGTCAAAATAGGGGCAAACCCCTGGAATGCCTTTGAGTGTGCGTTCCATGATTCCCTGAAAAATGCCCGGGGCTACACTGACCCCAAATTGCAAGTGCTTTACTCTGAAAGCCCCCGTGGGTCACGATTGTCTGTGCTGCGGCTGTGGCCTCATCAACAGGTAGTTGCTGATAGGCCTGTGCCAAATCTAATTTCGCAAAAGTGGTGCCACCCTGCAAAGATGCCAGGATGTGGCTCACCACTGGGACTGGGTATGCGTGCTGTTTAAGGGCCCGGTTAATTGTGCATTTATAATCTGCGCATATTCTGACTTCCCCATTGGCTTTAAGTGGTGTTACAATAGGAGTTTCCCACTCCCCACCATCTACTGTTTGCAAAACGCCCTGTTCAAGAAGCTTGTCTAGTTCCGTGTCTATTTTGTGCTTGAGGGCAAATGGGACCCTGCGGGGCTTAATCCTGACGGGAACTATGTTTGGGTCTAGTTTGAATGCTATAGGTGGGCCCGTGTAAGTTCCTAGGGCTGAATCAAATACGTCTGCGAATTCCTCGCAAACTCGCTAGACTCGCGACTTGGGCCCGGTTGATTCCGGTTACTTGGATGCCTAGTGCATCAAACCAATCGAGCCCAATTAATCTTGTTCTCTGGCCCCCTACTACGACAACATCCAGGTGCCCTGAAAACCCCTTAAATTTAACAGCCAAGGTGGCTTCACCCTTGACTGCATCTGTCTTTACACAAAGGGAAAAAACAGTCCAACCTACCCAAACCAGTGCCATAAAAAACAGAATAGAAACGCAAGTTAAGATAGGCAAGAAAATGGTAAGTGAGCACCTGTCCAGCCTAGACGAGTTCAAATCACCAGGACCAGATGGATTACACCCCAAGGTTCTCAAGGAACTGGCAGACGTGATCTCAGCACCACTGAACTATATTTTTCAAAGATCCTGGAGCACTGGGGAACTACCAGAGGACTGGAAGAGAGCTGATGTAATTCCCATCTTCAAAAAAGGGAAAAAAATAGATCCAGGAAACTACAGACCTATCAGCCTGACCTCAATACCTGGGAAGATTCTGGAAAAGATAATCAAACAACAAATCAGCAAACACCTTGATGCAAACAAAGTCATTACTAAAAGTCAACATGGGTTTGTCAAAAACAGATGGTGCCAGACAAATCTTATTACATTCTTTGACCAAGTGACAAAACTAGTGGACCAGAGGAATGCTGTAGATATAATTTACTTGGACTTCAGTAAGGCATTTGATAAAGTAGATCACAACCTACTACTTGATAAGATAGAAAAATGTGGGTTAGATAGCATTACCACCAGATGGATTCGTAGCTGGCTGACAGGCCGTACCCAGCATGTGGTCCTCAATGGAACCGCATCTACATGGAAGGAAGTGTGTAGTGGGGTGCCCCAGGGCTCTGTTCTGGGCCCAGTGCTCTTCAATATCTTCATTAATGATTTGGATGAGGGGATAGATGGGGAACTCATCAAATTTGCAGATGACACCAAACTGGCAGGAATAGCCAATACTCCAGAAGATAGGCTTAAGATACAGAAGGATCTGGACAGACTCGAACACTGGGCACTATCTAACAAAATCAAATTCAATTGTGAAAAAAGTAAGGTTCTACATTTAGGCAGGAAAAATCAAATGCATAAGTATAGTATAGGTGGTACCTTGCTCAATAGTAGTAACTGTGAGAGGGATCTCGGAGTCTTAGTAGACAATCACTTCAATATGAGCCAGCAGTGTGCTGCAGCTGCCAAAAAAGCCAACACAGTGCTAGGCTGCATTAACAGAGGGATAGAATCAAGATCACATGAAGTACTAATACCACTTTACAATGCTTTGGTAAGGCCACACCTGGAATACTGCATCCAGTTTTGGTCACCACGATGTAAAAAAGATGTCGAGACTCTAGAAAGGGTACAGAGAAGAGCAACAAAGATGATTAGGGGGCTGGAGGCTAAAACATATAGGGAACGGTTGCAGGAATTGGGTATGTGTAGTTTAATGAAGAGAAGGGTGAGGGGTGACATGATAGCAGTGTTCCAATATCTCAGGGGCTACCACAAAGAAGAGGGAGTCAAGCTATTCTCCAAAGCACCTGAAAGCAGGACAAGAAGCAACGGATGGAAACTAGTCAAGGAGAGAAGCAACCTAGAGCTAAGGAGAAAGTTCCTGACAGTTAGAACAATTAACCAGTGGAACAACCTGCCTCCAGAGGTGGTGAATGCTCCAACACTGGAGGTTTTTAAGAAGAGACTGGACAGCCATTTTTCTGAAATAGTATAAGGTTTCCTGCCTGAGCAGGGGGTTGGACTAGATGACCTCCAAGGTCCCTTCCAACTTTATTATGATTATGATTATGATTATGATTATGCGTTCTGAAAATCTGTTAAAAGTATGTCAGAGGGCCTCAGCTTGACCCATCTCCTACTGCAACTGCACACGAAATTAAATGTTTCCAAAGAAATAATGGAAATGGCGGAGCCTGTGTCCAGCTCCATCTTACAGGGGACCCCTTGCAGCTCCACCTGAAGTCTATACTTGGGTTTAAGGGGGCGTCAGGCTCCGGTACGGCAGACACTTCTATGGCTTTTAGCAAAAACCCATGCTGAACGGCCCCGGTACCTCTCCTGGTCAGATCTTCCAACTGGCGATTTGATGGCTGGTCCCTCTGGTGACCTCTGCAAACTGATGCGATGTGGCCGTGTTTTCCGCAGGCCTGGCACGTGGGTGTCCGGAACCTGCAGTCCAAGCATTGGTGGCGGCCGCCACAACCTGGACCTCTAGGCAAGGGATCTGCTTTGTAAGTAGTCTCTTGTTGCTTGCTGCTGCAGTGCTGTTGGTCGGGCTGTCTGTGCAGCTTGTCGACTTCAGCGTCTTCTTCTGTGTCATCTGTGAGTTCTGCGTCCTCATGGTGGATGGCTTCTTCGCGTTGCGTCATTTCGGTGGCCCAGATAGCTCGGACGGCTCCTCTGGCGGCTTCATCTGCCATAACTTCTTGCTGGGCATCCGCAAACGATAGGACCTCTCTGGAGAATAGTTTCTGTTGCAGCTGTCAGTTGTGGAGGCCGCAGACAAGCCGGTCTCGCAGTCACTCTTTGAGGTTTGAAAATCGGCACAGGCGTGCGGCCTGCCTGAAGGCCGCAATGTACTCAGATGCAGTCTCTCCCGGCTGCTGTATTCGTTGTTCGAAGGTGTAGCGCCATGCAATCACGGACATCTTTGGTTGGAAATGTTCTCCGAGCTTCTTCAGTTTGGCGTAGGAGACGGATTCCAACGGCGTGGGCGCAAATAGGTTTTTGGCCAGATCGAACATCGCTGGGCCGCACACACACAGCAGCGTGGCGGCCTTCAGCTCGTCCTCTGCGACCTGGTTCGCCTGAAGGTAGTTCTGGACCTGGGACAGGTACGAGGGCCATCCTTCTGGTTGCTTGATGTCGAATTCTCACAGCCTTCCGACATTGGGCATTCTGCTGGTCTTCATGGCTGGATCTCAGCATCTTCGAATCCTGCCTCTCCGTTGCCCAGGGACTGGTCCTCTGAGCATGTGGTCGCTAGCGTGGCTTAGCTAGCCGACCGTAGGGGGTGGAATTTGCTTTTCCCGCCAGGCATGTGCTGCCTCTCCCCTAGTGACTTTCAGCTTCGACGGAGAAGCAGGATCCCATCCTCATCGCCAGTGTTGTGTACTGGGTTCATTGTGCAGGAAAGAAGACAAGGTGAGTGAGTTCAGCAAAGATCATGGTTTATTGCTGGCAGGATCTGAACTAGAGAACAGGGCTGCAGATGCAGCAATTTATACCCTGGCCCCTAGGCGGCGGCCAATAGGTTTGAAGTAACCTATTGCCGCCCTAGGGGCAACCAATAGCAGTGATGGAGACGGGTTGTCTGAGATGCTGGGAGCCGTTAGCTAGCTCCCTGCTCCAGCAGCCTACCAGCTGTTACCACTTGGTGTTAACAAGGAAGCCCAATACATTACAGTCACAGTGTCCCAGGGTCATGTGAAGTGACCAAAACCTGCTGCAACCACCCAGCAGAGGGGGGGGGAATAAAAACCAAACACCCCACCCCACCCCCGCTGCCAATCCTCAACAGAAATGCTCACAACAATGAAAACCTCGGACAGGAGGAAGAGCGCCACCGGGCAGGCAGGCAGGTGTCCTGCTCGGCTGTGGCTTGGGGGGCACTTTTTTCAGTGCCATTGTAACTTCGAACAGTCACTAAGCAAACTGTTGTAAGTTGAGGACTACCTGTACTTCATCACTTTTTCCCCCTTTTTTTGGTCATCAAGTTTTTGACACCTTGCTAGGCCACTGGTGGTACTCGGATCTTGCCATATCCTAAAAGTGGTACAATGGGTGAAAAAGTTGAAAAGCCCTGGCTTAAAGAATATAAATGGGCAGAATCCCCCCCCCATACCCTACCTAAATTGTCTTCCTCATGCCAAGCAACTTTTCCAAAAATAGAAAGAAAATTCCTGGGTGATTTAATTGCCTTGGCTTGGAAAGCTAATTGGCAAAGAAAGAAAGTGAGAATTAGATTTAAAAAAGAGAAGGCTTGACCTATTAGAGGGGGCATTACATATTTAAATATTTGTTTGAATATTATTAAAAGAATGAATGACCCTTAGATATAATTAGACTTTTGTAATGAAAGGTATAATTTGGAATTAAAATAGCATTCTTTTTTCCTTTTCTTGATATGGGAAATATGAAAATAAAAGGATGGCTGGTATGAATAAAACTTTTAGCTATATAAATTTAATTAATATTGAGAAAATCATAACTGACAGATTTCAAATATGGGAAATTAAACCTTAAGAACATAAAAATAGGATATTGATTTATGAATTGATATTATCGTTATTGTATAATATTAGTAAAATATGAGGATGTTTATATCTAACTTTGCATACATCAATAATAACAAGAATTGTAACTGTGTAAGGAGGGGAAAATGGAAAATTATGGGGAAGAAGAAAGGATCAGGGAAAAAATACTGGATTGTGCAGTACTGAACAGATTTATGTTGAAGACATTAATGTTAAATATGTGAACCCAGACAACATGTTGTTTACTAAGCACTAAAGATTGTAATTTTTAAAAATCAATAAAACATTGAATTAAAAAGAATTAGAGATGGAAGGCTCCCCCAAATATTTGAAACTTATAATTTTCTCCTGCCCTTTTAGTATATAACTCAAAACGGCAGACATATCTAATACTCCTGCCTATTATCCCCAGAACAAGGTGAGGTGTGTTGGACTCAAGAGAGAGACTGGCCCAAGGTCATCCAGTCCTCTTTCATGCTTAAGGGAGGCCTAGTTTTCGGTCTCATGGTTTCTAGGTCAGCACCTTAACCACTATGCCAAAAGGGCTGTCTGTTCCATGTAAGGGTTTATAGGTAACAACCAACTTCCTGAATTGTACCCAAAAGCCCTCTAGTAACTATATAGAATCCAGAACAAGCAGTATTAGTTGAGATTCTTTCTAATCTAATAGGTTCCCTTGATATAAGGATCATTGTTTTGCCAGTTTTCCAAATAGTGACTCATGCAAGTTGCATTTCTTTGTAAGTTGATTATTTTTATTAAAGTTCTGTACTGAAGCAAGATCTGAACATCTCAGTTTTATCTGCATTGAAAGTTATAAAACGGCATTAACACCTGCATTTTTGTTCAGACACAAGAAATTGGCTGAATAAACAATTGTGACAGTCATGTATCAAGAGTTTGTACTATTCCCATCTTGTATGTGGAAAATGAAACTGAGAAAGATTTACTAAGTAAATACAGTGGCTGAAAATGTTGGTGTGAACCTGGCCGATGTCAATACTACTTTTTAGGTTGGGAAAATAGAATCATAGGGCTGGAAGGGACCTTGGAGGTCTTCTAGTCTGACCCCCAAGGCAGGAGTCCTTATACCATCCTGGACAAACGGTTGTCCAATCTTGAAAACCTCCAGTGATGGAGTACCTACAACTTTGGGAAGCAAAATTGACTCAATACAATCAACTTTGTTTCTACTCGGAAACTGCTTCTGGACTGTGTGCTTGAGGTGAAAAAAAAATGAAACTTTGATTTTGGGTTTTGTTGATTAGATAGGTTTGTTGTTATAGAAATGGCTAGTATATATTATTATGCAAAAAGGTGACATTGTATATTACAGGTAGTCCTCGAGGTACAAACCTAATGGAGCCTGCCCATTAGGATCTTAAGTCAAAAAATTCATCAAATGAATCAGACTGAATTTTACAAATTTTTAAAATCAAATTCATTAATTGAATCAAATGGGTCATTAAATGAACAATGATCTGACTTACTATTTCCTCTGATTTGTTAATTGATCACTGCCATTGTTAACTGAACTGAGAGGCTTTTCCTGCCGGCTGCCCATCAGCTATTTCTGTTGCAGCTTTGGCTCACGAACCAAATTACCTCTAAGCGGGCTTGCAGCAATCGCAGTTGCTTTTTTTTAAATCAATGAACTGCTATAAAGAAAAAAAAAAATTATGCCAGAGGAAGAGGGGAAAAAACCCTTCTTCATCCCAACAGGTGAAAAGAATTTTAGTAGCTTATCTACCATCTTTAAATACAGCATAATTATCCCCATACTTCATCAAGATGCCTTGGTGGAGCAGAGGGCTAATGCCTCCTTAAGTAACACCAGCTGCCTGCAATTAGTGCAGGTTCGCATCCCACCAGGCTCAAGGTTAACTCAACCTTCCATCCTTCCGAGGTAGGTAAAATGAGGACCCAGATTGTTGGGGGCAATAGGCTGACTTTGTAATAATGCCGCTTGGGGGTGTGTGTGTGTGAAAGCCCTAACAAGCAGGCATATACATAGAATGAAGGCTACTGCTAAGCTTGTAAGCCGCCCTGAGTCTTCGGAGAAGGGCGGGATATAAATGTAATAATAAAAAAAAAATCTCTTAATTTAAAAAAATCAAAATATTTCGTTAAACATTCTTTACTAAAAGTCCAACAAGGACAACGTATATTCATATTTTCTCTCCCTCTCCCTCCCTCTCTCTCTCTCTTTCCCTCTCTTTCTTTCCTCTCCATCTCTCTCTCTCTTTGTCTCTTTCCTGTCTCTTTGTCTCTTTCTCTCTCCTTCTGTCTCTCCTCTCCCTCTCTCTCTCTCTTTCCTCTCCCTCTCTCTTTCTCTTTCCTCTCCCTCTTTCTATCTCTTTTCTCTCCATCTCTCTCTCTCCCCCCTCCCTATCTCCGATCTTCTGCTCACCTGGTCAGCTGGCCTCACACTGTTCTTCAACAAGCTGACACACGTTCTTATTGGGCTGGCTCTCTCCTGCCCTTGGTCTACCAGTCCTCTTCCTCCACTAAGCAAGTAAAAGTGTGTGTTTGTGTGAGTGTGTATGTGTGTGAGTGTGTGTGTGTGAGAGAGAGAGAGAGAGAGAGAGCTGCTGCTTTCTGCTGCTTCCTGTGGAGACGCAGCAAGGGCAGGGAGCCTGCCCAATAAGCTTGTCAGCTTGTCAGAGAACAGCGTGAGGCCAGCTGTCCAGGTGAGCAGAAGTTCAGAGAGAGAGAGAGAGACAGAGAAGGGAAGCGCAAGTGCCTTTCTCTGTCTCTGTCTCTCTCTGCAAATGGCAGAGGAGGACTGGGAGCCGCAGTGGAAGGCTGAAAGAGCCACATGCGGCTCCAGAGCCGTGGGTTGCCGACCCATGGTCGAATCTAACCCACTGCTTTCACAAGAGAGTATTGGAAGTGCCAATCCTGGGGCCTTTGCCTTGCCCCTGCTGCCCTGCAGCTCCTGAGGACTCTCACGGCAAGTCCTGCAGTGTGCCGCTTTGGCTCGTTCCCTCCCCCGCTACGCTGGGCTGGGCTGGGCTGGGCTGGGCTGGGCTAGGCTGGGCTGCGTACCACCTGCCAGGTGCCAATGTACCACCGGTTGAAAAGCCCTGCTATAGAGTAACAAAAAAGAATATTTTAAGATGCTTACATAACCAATTATAGCATTCCAGTCCTCAAGCCCAGGCAGCAGCAGATCTTCCACACAGCACCAAAAACCAAAAACTCGCCGGCTGTAAACATAGCATATATTCTCGGTTGTGGGAGTTTGGCTACTGGTAACAGTTCGATGGAGCAATCATTGGGTTGGTGGGGAGGCAGGGCATCGCATTCTTTCTCACTAAAAGCTCTGCTAGGTCCTGATACTCGCTAGGGATGAGTGGCTCGCCTGGTTGCGATGAGGCAGCCATGTGTGCTCGCTCATTGGGTGGGCTAAAGTTTCCTGTAACGTCCGTTCAATTAAGGGGGGACTTGGGCCCTATAGGTAACCTCACAGTTCTCATTTCCTTTTCCCACCAGATAAATGGCTTCCATTTGTCTAGCCAGCCTAATCCTTGGATCACAGCCTGAGTCATTTTTGGAGCCACCAGGAAGCAAATGAACTCCCAGTGCTCACCTGTTTCTAGGCATAGGGTCTCAGTTAATTGCGTGACTAAAGTTCCTTCCATTAGGGAGCCATCAGCTTGCTCAAACGTCATGGGTTTGGAGAGCAGCTTTGCTCGTATCCTCATTTTCACGGCAAATGGCAAGCTAATAATGCACCGGGAACATCCAGAGTCGACTAGCACTTTTAAATCTACCTGTGCCCCTGTCTTAGGGATTATGAGTTTGGCAGGTAGTGAGAAAGGTGGGACATGTCGACTCACCATCGGGTCGTTCTCTCCTTCGTCGTCACTGTCGTAAGAGGGTAGAGCGGCAGTGGGTCCGGCCTGAGTCTCAGCACTCTCCTGCGTAGGGGATGTGACTTGAGCAACAGGTTCCTGTGTGATGCAGTTGGATTTCTCTCTCATTGGCTGCTGGGCTGGTTTCTTTCTCATTGCTGGTCCCAGTCTACTCTGCTGCTGAGGATAGGGGACTGGGCAACTCGCTGCTTGATGTTCTTGTTGTCCGCACTGGAAACACTTGATCGGTGGGCCTGCAGATGGCCTGGGACTTTCAGTAGCTGCAGCAGTTGGAGGTTTTGGGGGGGAGTGGCTGCCGTTTGGGTTGCTCTGGCCTTGACTCGGCTTCAGGTGGGGGTGGCTTCTTATAGCGGGCGAGCTGAATGTCTAGTCTTACTGCTGCCTGGTACCATTCTTGCAGCTGATCAGGTACTGCTCGATAGATACAGGCCTGAGAGAGGTGGTTGTCTAGTCCCTCTTTGAAGTGATGGACTAGGGATTGCTCGGGCCACCTCTCTATCCAACCGGCTATCTTGTAAAACTCTCGTACGTATTCCAGTGCAGGCCTGCTGGCTTGCTTTATCTTGTGGACTTGTTCCTCCGCTTTGAGGGCAATGGACGGGTCCTCGAACCTTGCTCTCAATCCTAGGAGGAAGAGATGGGGGTCCTCCAATTTGGGTGCTTGCTCATTATATAAATTGTTCAGCCACTCGGATGCTTCTCCCTCCAAGCTGGACGTAATCACATCGACCATAGCAGCTGTGTTCGGCTAGAAATAGGCACAGTGGTTCAAGTGAGAGCTCACTTGGTTGAGGAAAAAAATCAGCTTCTTTGGGTCCCCATCGAAGGTTGCTTTGAGAGGTGGTGCTATTAATGGTTGCTGGCCTCCCCACTGTGGCTGTTGCACCCCCAGCTGTTGCTGCCTCCCCATGGCAGCTGCCACATTCCCAGTGGCTGCAAGCCTCCCAATGGTTGCTGCACGTTCGGGGACTGTTGCCACTCCCGGAGCTGTTGCTGCATTGCCGGTGGCTGTGGCATCCCTAGTTGCCGTAGGTCTCCCAATGGTTGCTGCCTGGGTGGGGGCTGCTGCCATCCCTACTGCTGCTGGCCTGTGTGGGGCTGTGGCATCCCCAGTTGCTGTAGACTCCCCTGTGGTCCCGGAGGGGGTTGTTGCTGGATCCCCATCATTTGCGGGCCCCTCAGTTGTACGTTCAGGTGGCAGCGGCGACCACCCCCACTGCTGCTGCTGTACTCCCACTGGTTGCTGGCCTCCTGGTGGCTACATCACCCCAAGTTGTTGCCAGGGTCCCATCAGCTGCTGCATATTCAGGGGCTGTGCCCATCCCCAGCTCGGTTGTTGTACCGGTAGAGGCTGCTGACCCGCCACCTGTGGGGGCTGCGACATCCCCCACTGCTGTACAGGCCTTGGGCTGAGTGGTCAATAAGCATGTCGATCCGGGGATTGGCTGTCCCGGCAATGGCGATATGGGGTTTTGGAGGGGCGACGACTGGAGCTATCTCTCTCTGCGGGGCTGGAGGCCCTGGTAGGGGGTTTGAGGATGGGGAGGCTATCTGGTCTGCACAGGAGGGGCTGGGGGTTCCCCTTGTTAGGAGTTGGGGGATGCCTCGTCAATCATCCTGATTGCTGGCGTATGGAGAACGGGAAGGTTGCTCTCCACTTTTCATCTCTAGCTCCTTGAACCTCTCCACCAACTTCTCCACTGATTGACTGTGAGCTGCGGACAGGTACTTCCACTCACCCGATGTCATGCCTCCGTCCAAGCCTGACTCCGAGAAAGACATGGAGTTCTCCGTTGAGGCCCAGGAGGGGGTGTCTGTGGCTTTGGAGGACTGTAGGGAAGAGCAGGCTGAGGCAGGCCAGGGCCCTTCAGGTTTGGAACACAGAAGGCAGAGTGCAGGCGAGGAGCAAGGCCCCCCCCCCGATCCTAGAGCAAAGAGAGCAGAGAGGAGGAGAGAATAACGGAGGAAGGCTCAATTGCTCGGGAGGAGAGCATCCCGCCCCACTCCACAAGGCACACCTGGGGATTAAGATTTAAGGAGATGCTGTGGGGTGGGGCATTTGCCGGTAACAAGTGTGTTATCTTGAGATAGTGAATTGTGCTCTTGTCTACCCTGGACACTTTGAATTCCAGACCAGTTGGTTTCCTGCTTCACAACCACAGATGACATTTCTGAGTCTCTCCTTGCAAACTGCAGGCAAGCTGAGAGTTAAAAGGACTCTTTATGTTTTTGTTTTGTTTTTGTGTTATCTGTCTTGCCTGGAGAACATTGTAAACTTCTCCGGTTATATTGAAATTGGCTTTAGCCAGAGGCAGCTGAAAGGAACCTTTGTGAGTGCATTGGTTGAACTTTTGCCAGCATATGTGGGAGCTTTTGGGGAACATGGGCAGTGATTAAAGGACTGTTTCTCTTGCCAGCCGAATGCTTTGCCTCTGTTCGGGACCCTGGGTCATCACACCTGAGTCCTCAGCAGTAGATGATTTTGTAGTTCTCCACTGGTCTGGGGAACGCGACATGCGGGAATCCCTTCATGGTAGCTCAACCTTGTCTGCCTTTGAAGCACTTGAGAATGGCAAGGCCGTCTTGAGGCGTCTGGAGTCTCCGCTGGGCTGGGCCCATTCCGACAACCAGATCAGCTGTCCTCATGACTTGGGCTTTGCCCCCAGCTGGGAGTCCTGAAAAAGCTCCTTCTCCACCGGCGCACTGGCTGTCGCTCTCCTCCCTGGGGTAGCAGCCGCTGCCGGGGTGCTGGCTTTAGGCATTCTCTCCTTCTCTATGCTGATATCTTCCCCGAATCTTTGTCAGCTCATCCCTCAATTCTAGGGACAGCAACTGAGTTCCCCTCCCCTGAGCACATAGTATCAAAGCACAATTCCCTCCTCCAGTTAAAAGTCATAAATCACATTCCCCAATTAATTTAAAGTGCGGACTTCCCCTCCAGCTCTCCAGCCCACTAATTCTTATCATCTCTTATTTCAACAACCTCGGTTCTCACACTAGGTTCAGTCTTATTATGTCTAGCTAGACTCCCATGCACATTCTCCTCCCCCCTCCCCAGCATCATCTAACTCTAAAAGCAAAAAGAAGAAAATGGTTGCATTTCTATCTGTTGTCAATGCAAAAACATCCGATGTTAGCAGCGTTGACAGTAATTACCCTTTCTGAATAAATTAGTTTTGGTAAAAATTTGCTAAATAAACATTCGTACCTGGGGGATTACTTGTATTACCTTATTCTGTCAAGCAGGAAATCTAGGTCTGGCCTGGTACAAACAAATAGGCAGAGTTCAGTTCTCTCTGAGTCACACTTTATTCAGAACTAGACAAAGGTGGGTCCTCTCATAAAGCTGGAAGAACTCCATATAATTTATTCAGCATGCCTTTGTACTGTATTTGGTTATATAAGCAGGAAATACAGCCATTTGCACAAATGTAGATAAAAAGCAGAAGTTGCTACAATGTTGTTGCTCACCAAGTACATTTAGAAGCATATTTAGAAAGAAACATAATTAGGAAACCCATTGCGCCCTAACTGTGGTTTCCTGTCATCAGAGCCTTTAATAGTTTGGTAGAGGGACTTAGCCAAGAGGCCAAAGTTGGGAATCCAGATACGATAGAACTCAGCCATGCCAATTGGCATTTGAGGGACCCATTAGTGTGTTCCATTCACCCACTAGATTGAGGGCGATACATGGAATGTATCAATCCCTAATACTTGCACCACCTGCTGTGTAATCTTGGATATACGTAAAATGTGGGCCATTAGAACCAAGGCCCTGATATGGGAGGGAAAAGCAGGGTATAATTTCCTTGAGAAGCACATGACTTCCCGAGCCTCATTAGTGCAACAGAGTAAAGCCTCCACCCATTGTGATGTCTCCCTTGGACAACTCCTCTAACTCTTCCTTGGAATGGAAGGATAGGATAGGATAGGATCTTGGAGGTCTTCTAATCCAGCCCCCTGCTCAAGCAGGAGAACCTATACCAGTGATGGCGAACCTTTTAGAGTGCCCAAACTCTAACCCAAAACCCACTTATGTATCATCAGGTGCTAGGTGGCCATGGCCCATTGGGTGGGTGTGGCTGAGGTGGTAACGGCAGACTGGGTGGGACTAAAAAGTTCAATCAATTCCAATTTTGCGAGATCTTTTTTTTCCTGCGAGGTGATGAAATTGATTGATTGAACCTTTTTTTTTTTGCACACGGCGGCGGAGGCCTAAACCAAAAAGGTTTTATAAATCCCAGCTGAAGGCCTAGGACTGGGCCGATGGTGTGCGTGCCCACAGAGAGGGCTCTGCATGCCACCTGTGGCACCTGTGCCATAGGTTCGCCACAACGGACCTATACCATTTCAGACAAGTAACTGTCTAGTCTCTTCTTAAAAACCTCCAGTGATGGAACGCACACAATTTCTGAAGGCAAGCTGTTCCACTGGTTAATTGTCCACAGTTAGGAAGTTTCTCCTTAATTCCAGGTTGCTTCTCTCTTTGCTCAGTTAACAACCATTGTTTCTTGTCCTGCCCTCTGGTGCTTTGGAGAATAGTTTGATGCCCTCTTCTTTGTGGCAGCCCCTCAAATACTGGAATACTGCTATTATGTCACCCCTGTTCCTTCTTTTCTTTAGACTAGCCAAACCCAAGTTGGCAACCGTTCTTCATATGTTTTAGTCTCCAGGCCTTTGATCATTTTAGTTGCTCTTCGTTGAACTTTTTCCAAAGGCTCAACATCTTTTTTGTAGCATGGTGACCAAAATTGGTTGCAGGTGTGGTCTTATTAGGGTTTTATAAAGCAGTACTAGTACTTTGTGTGATCTTGATTCTATGCCTCTGTTTATACAACCCAAGATTGTATTAGCTTTTTTGGCTGCTGCTGCACACTGCTGGCACATAGTCAAGTGATCATCCACTAGGACTCTAAGGTCCCTCTCACAGTTACTGTTTTTGAGCCAGGTCTTGCCTAATCTGTACTTAAACCTTTGATTTTTCCTGCCTAAATGTAAAACTTTGCTTTTCTCCACATTAAAACTCATTTTGTTGGATAGGGCCCATTGTTCAAGTTTGTCAAGATCGTTTTGGATCTTGAGCTTGTCTTCTGGGGTGTTGGCTATTCCTGCCAGTTTAGTGTCATCTGCAAATTTAATGAGTTCCCCTTCTATTCCCTCATCTAAGTCATTAATGAAGATATTGAAGAGTACTGGGCCTAAGACGGAGCCTTGTGGTACCCTACTGCTTACTTCTCTCCATGTGGATGTAGTACCATCGAGGACTACTTGCTGAGTAGGGTTTGTCAGCCAGCTACAGATCCATCTGATGCTGCTGTTGTCTATCCCACCTTTTTCTAGCTTACTAAGCAGGTTGTGGTCTACTTTGTTGGCTCCCGGGAGGCCAGCTCCCGGAAGGATGAGCTCATTCCTGGCATGTCAGAGACTAGGTTAATTAATAACTCAAAATGGCTAGCTGAAAGAGATTTACAGGACGCTTTGGCTGAAGGCAGCTTGTAGGGGTAAATGGTCAGTAAGGAGGAGGAGGAGGAGCTGCCTTCCATGGTAGGTCTGAGACCACGCAGGGGAGAGAAAAGACAGGAACAGCAGAGATCTGCCAGATTACTCGGGGGAAGACCTCGGCCATCTTGATGGGCTGCACTAGAAAGCTATTTATCACAGCAGGCAGAGGAAGGCATTGCTGGGAACGTGTTTGGTTTATGGCTGTGTGTTCCTTGTGCTTCCAGCTTGACTTTGTGCCTTGGAGACTCTGAACTTCTCTTGCCAAGTGAGTTCTTCTGGGTGTTTGGCCTGGTGGAGTTAAGTTTGGCTGGTGGACTTATTTGTTGGAGCAACTTTCCATTTGTTTTATGGACTATTGGCTGTTGCTTGGTGGACAAAGTTGGGAATCCAGAAACAACAGAACCCAGCCATTCCCAAAACCCTTCATAGCTGGCATTTTTTTTCAGTTGGGCGAAGAAGACACACCACATGAAGGCGTTTGTGGGAAAGTTTCCTACAGCTCTGAGTCAAAATGTAGCCTAAATATTCCTCCTGGACCAACTGTGCCTTTGAATGAGAAACTTTGTACTCCCACGTCCCCAATGCATTAAGCAGGGAAATATAGTTTTGAAGGTACTCATCCTCCAAAGGGGCAGCCAGTCATCAACATATTGTACGTAGTACTACAGCAGTAGGTTACCACATTATTTTTTTTAAAATTATTTTACTAGATTTATATACCGCCCTTTCCTGAAGGATTCAGGGCGGTTTACAGGGTATTTAAAAACCAAACCAATACAAAATACAAAAGTTAAAAAACAATTAAAAAAGATTAAATTATTCCTAAAAATAAAAACCCCAGTTAAAAATTCTCAGCCTGGGCCGGAGAGCTCAAAGAGCCAGGTCTTCAGGTCCCGGCGGAATGAACGAAGGTCAGGGGCAGTCCTAAGCTCCACAGGCAACTGGTTCCAGAGGGCAGGCGCACCCACAGAGAAGGCCCTCCCCCTGGGTGTTATCCGCCGGCAATCTTTTACCGCCGGCACCCTGAGAAGACCCTCCCTGTGTGAGAGCACTGGATGAGGTGTTTGAGGGATATTTGAGGTGTTACCTCAAATATCCCGGACCCAAGCCATTTAGGGCTTTATAGGTCATCACCAGCACCTTGAATCTCACCTGGAGGGCAACCGGAAGCCAATGCAGCTCGGAGAGTAGAGGTGTTACATGGGAGTATTGGGAAACCCCCATCACGACTCGTGTGGCTGCATTCTGCACCAGCTGAAGCCTCCAAGTGGTCCTCAAGGGCAGCCCCATGTAGAGAGCGTTGCAGTAGTCTAAACGGGAGGTCACGAGTGCATGAGTGACTGTGCGTAGGGCATCTCAGTCCAGGTAGGGTCGCAACTGGCGCACCAGGCAAACCTGGGCAAAAGCCCCCCTGGTCATGGCTCCTATATGGTCTTCAAAATTGAGCCGTGAATCCAGGAGGACGCCCAAGTTGCGAGCCCTATCAACAGGGGGTAACACCTCACCTCCCCATCGTTAGAGATGGAATAGTCTGGTTAACCCGAGATGCCGATACGCACAGCCACTCAGTCTTGGCACGATTGAGACGAAGCCTGTTTCTCCCCATCCAGACCTGGACCACCTCCAGGCAACGGGACATCACAGTGAGGGCATCACTGGGTTGGTTCGGGGTGGAGAAAAAAAAGTTGGGTATCATCAGCGTACTGATGATACCCCATCCCGAAACCACGAATGATCTCTCCCAGTGGCTTCATGTAGATGTTGAACAGGAGGGGCGAGAGAACCGACCCCTGAGGGACTCCACAAACGAGAGGCCTCAGGGTGGATCTCTGCCCTCCCGTCAACACCGTCTGCGAGCATCCCAGGAGATGGGAGAACCACCGTAAAACGGTGCCTCCCACTCCCAACCCCCTGAGACGCTGCAGTAGGATACCATGGTCGATGGTATCGAAAGCCGCTGAGAGATCTAATAGGACTAGGACAGAGGAGCAACCCCTGTCCCGAGCCCTCCAGAGATCATTCACCAGCACGACCAATGCCGTCTCCGTGCTGTGCCCGGGCCTGAAACCCGATTGGTACGGGTCCAGATAATCAGTTTCATCCAGGAACAGAGGAAGCTGATGCGTCACCACGCTCTCAACAACCTTCGCCAGAAAGCGAAGGTTGGAGACTGGACGATAGTTATTTAAAACAGCCGGGTCCAGGGCAGGCTTTTTGAGGAGGGGTCTCACCACCGCCTCCTTCAAGGCGGCAGGGAGGACACCCTCCTTCAAAGAAGCAGTTATTACTGTCTGGAACCAGCCTCGTGTCCCCTCCCGGGTTGCATAAACCAGCCAGGTGGGGCACGGATCCAACAAACAGGTGGTGGAGCTCAGCCTCCCCATGATCCTATCCACATCATCAGGGGAAACAGGATCGAACTCAGTCCAGATAACATGCTCAAGACCGTCCGATTCCTCCACATCAGACTCTGCCCAGTCAGAGTCCAAGCTGGCCCGGATCTGAGCGATTTTGTCCTTCAGATGATGACTAAACTCCTCGGCCCGTCCCTGTAAGGGATCCTCCTTCACCTCCTGGTTAAGAAGGGAGCGAGTCCCCCTAAACAGGGCGGCTGGGCGATTATCTGCGGACGCGATGAGGGCAGCGAAGTTATTAGCCCTTGCCGTTCTCATCGCAGCAAGATAAGACCTTATAAAGGTTCTTAGTTGCAATTGGTCAGATTCGGAACGGCTGGACCTCCAACCGCTCTCTAGACTTCGTCTCCAACGTTTCATCTCCCGGAGCTCCGCAGAAAACCATGGAGCCCAACAGGATCTGTGCCGGGTCAGAGGTCGCAAGGGTACGACACAGTTGAGTGCCTCAGTGGCCGCCTTTTCCCAGGCATCAACCAAGGCATCAACTGGGCTGTGAGTGAGGGCGATGGGTATAGACCCAAGCGCCATCTGGAACCGTTCAGGGTTCATTAGGTGCCTGGGGCGGAACCATCTATTTGGTTCCGCCGCCCAGCAGTGGGGGGTGGCATAACAGAAGACCAGCCGCAGTAGATGATGGTCGGACCATGACAGGGAAGTAATAACCGGTAAAACCCCTCCCAAATCATCCAACCATTTTCCAGACAGGAACACCAGGTCAAGAGTGTGACCCCCCACATGAGTTGGGCCTTGAATTACCTGGGTCAGGTCCATGGCCGTCATGGAAGCCATGAACTCCTGGGCTAGCTCCGATGACCCTCCCAGGGAAGGCAGGTTGAAGTCACCTAGCACTATGAGCCTGGGGAACTCCACCGCCAACCCTGAGAGGGTGTCGAGCAGCTCGGGCAGAGCT
>JAKJMR010018393.1:2500529-2526356 GCA_024449315.1 Daboia siamensis | reverse complement strand
AGTTAAAATTAAAAATTAAAAAATTCTCAGCCTGGGCCAGAGAGCTCGAAGAGCCAGGTCTTCAGGTCCCGGTGGAATGAACGGAGGTCGGGGGCAGTCCTAAGCTCTGCGAGCAGCTGGTTCCAAAGGGCAGGCGTACCCACTGAGTAGGCCCTACCTCTGGGTGTTACCCGATGGCAATCTTTAACCAGCAGCACCCTGAGAAGACCCTCCCTGTGGGAGCGCACTAGACGAAGGGAGCTTGATGCTGGCAGCAGGTGTTCCCTCAAACATCTTGGACCCTCACCATTTAGGGCTTTATAGGTCATCACCACCACCTTGAATCTCACCCGAAGGGCAACCGAAAGCCAATGCAGCTCGTGGAGTAGAGGTGTTACATGGGAGTATCAGGAAACCCCCATCACGACTCATGCGGCTGCATTCTGCACCAGCTGAAGCCTCCAGGTGGTCCTCAAGGGCAGCCCCATGTAGAGAGCATTGCAGTAGTCTAAACGGGAGGTCACGAGCACATGAGTGACTGTGCGTAGGGCATCTTGGTCCAGGTAGGGTCGCAACTGGCGCACCAGGCGAACCTGGGCAAAAGCCCCCCTGGTCACGGCTCCTATATGATCTTCAAAATTGAGCCACAAATGCAAGAGGATGCCCAAGTTGTGAGCCCTATCAATGGGGGGTAACACCTCACCCCCCATCGTTAGAGATGGAATAGTCTGGTTGACCCGAGATGCCGGTATGCACAGAAACTCATTGAGACGAAGCCTGTTTCTCCCCATCCAGACCCGGACCGCTTCCAGGCAACGGGACATCACGGCGAGGGCATCGCTGGGTTGGTTTGGGGTGGAGAAAAAAAGTTGGGTATCATCAGCGTACTGATGATACCCCACCCCGAAACCACGAATGATCTCGCCCAGCGGCTTCATATAGATGTTGAACAGGAGGGGCGAGAGAACCGACCCCTGAGGAACTCCACAAATGAGAGACCTCGGGTTGGACCTCTGCCCTCCCGTCAACACCGACTGCGAGCGGCCCAGGAGATAGGAGGAGAACCACCGCAAAACAGTGCCTCCCACTCCCAACCCCCTGAGACACCGCAGTAGGATACCATGGTCGATGGTATCGAAAGCCGCTGAGATATCTCATAGGACTAGGACAGAGGAACAAACCCTGTCCCG
Source organism: Daboia siamensis (assembly GCA_024449315.1). Classification (NCBI taxonomy): domain Eukaryota; kingdom Metazoa; phylum Chordata; class Lepidosauria; order Squamata; family Viperidae; genus Daboia; species Daboia siamensis. Next base: position 2,525,187 of record JAKJMR010018393.1, on the reverse strand, counting down.
AGCCCGCCAGAGATCATTCACTAGTGTGACCAATGCCGTCTCCATGCTGTGCCCAGGCCTGAAACCCGATTGGTACGGGTCCAGATAATCAGTTTCATCCAGGAACAGAGGAAGCTGATTAGCCACCACACTCTCAACAACCTTCGCCAGAAAGCGGGGGTTGGAGACCGGACGATAGTTATTTAAAACAGCTGGGTCCAGGGCAGGCTTCTTGAGGAGGGGTCTCACCACTGCCTCCTTCAGGGAGGCGGGGAAGATACCCTCCTTCAAAGAAACAGTTATTACTGCCTGGAACCAGCCTCGTGTCTCCTCCTGAGCCACATAAACCAGCCAAGAGGGGCACAGGTCCAACAAACAGGTGGTGGAGCTCAGCCTCCTCCTCATCCTGTCCACATAATCAGGGGAAACAGGATCGAACTCAGTCCAGATAACATGCTCAAGACCATCCGATTCCTCCATGTCAGATTCTGCCCAGTCAGAGTCCAAACCGGCCCGGATCTGAGCAATTTTGTCCGTCAGATGATGACTAAACTTCTCGGCCCGCCCCTGCAAGGGATCCTCCCTCACCTCCTGGTTAAGAAGGGAGCGAGTCACCCTAAACAGGGTGGCCGGGCGATTATCTGCAGACGCGATAAGGGCAGCGAAGTAATTAGCCTTCGCCGTCCTCATCGCCGCAAGATAAGACCTAATAAAGGTTCTTAACTGCAATTGGTCAGGTTCAGATTGGGTGGATCTCCAACAGCTCTCTAGACCCCGTCTCTGATGCTTCATTTCCCGGAGCTCCACAGAAAACCATGGCACCCAACGGGATCTGCGCCGGGTCAGGGGTCGCAAGGGTACAACACAGTCGAGTGCCTCAGCGGCTGCCCTATCCCAGACATCAACCAAGGCATCAACTGGGCTGTGAGTGAGGGCGATGGGTATAGACCCAAGCGCCATCTGGAACCATTCCGGGTCCATTAGGCGCCTGGGGTGGAACCATCTGGTCGGTTCCGCCACCCAGCAGTGGGGGGTAGCATAACGGAAGACCAGCCGCAGGAGATAATGGTCGGACCATGACAGGGGAACAATGACCGGTGAACCCCCTCCTAGATCATCCAACCATTGTCCGGACAGGAACACCAGGTCGAGAGTGGACCCCCCGCATGAGTCAGGCCCCAAATTACTTGGATCAGGCCCATGGCTGTCATGGAAGCCATGAACTCCCAAGCCAACTCAGACGACCCTCCCAGTGAAGGCAGGTTGAAGTCACCCAGTACCATAAGCCTGGGGAACTCCACCGCCAACCCTGAGAGGGTGTCTAGCAGCTCGGGCAGGGCTGTTGCCACACAGCTGGGCACCAGGTATGTAAGCAACAAGCCCATCTGAACCCGAGGGCCACATCTCAGGAGGAGGGTCTCGCTCCCGCCAGTCTGGACAATAGTGGTCTCCCGCGGACATAAAGTCTCCCTGATAACCACCGCCACCCCTCCATCCCTACCCTGAGCCTGCGGCCAGTGTAGCACATGGAAACCTGGGGGGTATAATTCAGTCACAGGGATCCTTCCCTCCGAGCCCACCCAAGTTTCCGTAATGCACGCCAGATCTGCGCATTCCTCCTTGATCAAGTCACGAACGAGGGGAGCCTTGTTAACAACGGATCTGGCATTAAAATAAACCAGCCTAAGCTCAGGGACCTGATCACCCTCACCCCTGGGCAAGAGGGTGCTAACCGGAGGGTCGGAGCACGCCACTGCTCGAAGACAGCGGGGGCGCGATCCCAGATGTTGATATGGCCCTCCATGCAACCACCTGCCGCCATTCCCTATCGTCGTGGGGATTTGCAGCCCCACCCCAGCACACACAGAACCAGCAGTCTCCACCCCCAACCCTATCTTGCCGGGACCCTTCATAGGCCCAGACTGGGTACCAATTAAAAATTCCCTCCCCACCCTACTGTCCCTCCCCATCCCTAACCCTTTAAAATACCTAGCTAAAAAATGTATCAGGGGCCTCTTAATGCGTCTCCACCAGAGGCCCCTAGTTAAGCCCAGCCACCTCTTGGGGTCTTAACAATTGGGTCCGTCATCAAGGGCAATGTTAGAAAGGGAGGCTGGTCATATCCAGGAGGGAAAAAAAAACCCTGAGGGTGTACAAGTCCGATCTAGAGTATTGTACTCGAGCCATGAGATAGAACTGTCCATATGAGCCATTGTTCACAAATGGGGTCAGATGTTATTAAGATGATAAGATGTTAGTTAAGATGTAAAAACATTAAGTCTGGAACATGTCTTCATCCAGCAATCCGCCAATCCGGCTCTGTTCTCACTGAGCCGGTCCAGACAAGAGCCCATGACTGTCCTCTCACCTAGCCATGAGATCCAGCCTGGGATGGATAAGGGCAGCATTGCTGGGGGAGCAAAAATCCCCCCTGCTAGTCTCTCACACCAGCAGGGGATTGATAGCCAGTCCAGGGCCGCCCTCTCACCACGGCCTGTCCCAGACTCTTTCCGGAACATCATAGGGAGGTCACAAGAACAGGAAAAAAATGTCCCAAATCCTGTTCCAGCCTCCAACCCATCTTGAAAAGTAACAAGCAGAGGCCATCCAAACACGCTAAATCCATCCCTAGGGCAGCAGGGAACTCAGTCATAAATGTCAAATGTTCAGATTCAAGCAGCCAAATCTCCATCATCCTCTGAGAAAAAGGAGACAAAAAAGTCTCCCCCATAGCCTCCACGCCAAAATGGCACCTAACAACAAACCCTAAAAGGAGATGATCCACGGCCATTTTATAAGCCGAAAGGCCAGGAGTAACAGTCAGGAGTAGAGAGATCCGCGCGGCTGCGAACAGTTCCCTCCAATTAAGTTCAGGTGCCAGATGGTCCATCCAGGGGTCCGCAGCAGGATCCTAGGCTGCCGAAGCCATTCCAGTCTAACGAAGCTCCCCAGCGTCCGAGGTAAGTAGAAGCGAGAGATCGATTCAAGCCAGCACAGTGCCTGACAGCTGATTCCAAGCACCAGCTGATTGGTGGCAGGTTACAAGCCGCCTGGCCGCTGCCGCTGCTGCTGCTACTTCTCTCGGGGGGGAAGGCTCCACACTGCGAAACGGTGCTAGCCTGTTGTTCCTACACCCCCCCTCCGAATATGTCCCTCGGCTGGGCTTTCGTGAGCCTCCCAGCCACCCATTGTGTCGGCTCACCGCGGAGCTCAGCGAACGCTGCCCATGGTCGCCACCATCTATTTCCTCCCACGAGGGGCAGGCTTTCTTTCTTATTGCATGTTCTTCTCTGGGACTGTTTTCTTGCAAAAGTTTTGCTTATTTACTTTCTCAGCAGCTCCCCATTCTGAAAGCTATAGCAGCTTTGTGAGGTAGGAAAGTATGGTAAAAGTTTAATAAGCCTAAAAATGCTTAAAGTTAAGCTTTATTCTTAGGACTGGGGGCCATTTTAATTGCCTTAATCTTAGACTCTGCGGGGTGGATTCCATTTGCATCTATTCGGAATCTCAGAAATTCTGTAGAATCAACCCCTATGCTGCATTTATCTCTTTTTAATTTGAGATCTGTGGAATGAAGCCTACTCAGTACAGCCCTGAGTCTATTGGTTAAAACTTCTTCTTTTCACCCATGATGATAACATCATCAAAGTATGGGCACACGTCCTGGATGCCCTTCAACGTTCTTTTCATGATTTCCTGAAATATCCCTGGTGCCACACTTATGCCAAATTGTAAGCGATTCACTCTGAATGCTCCCTTATGAGTAACAATAGTTTGAGCTGCTGCTGTAGCTGTGCTAACAGGCAGCTGCTGGTACACCTGTGCCAAGTCAAGCTTTGCGAAAATGGTGCCACCCTGAAGGGAAGCAAGAACATGGCCGACCATTGGGACTGGGTAAGCATGCTTATTTAAAGCCTTATTTTATGGTGCATTTATAATCCGCACATATATGGATTTCCCCTTTAGATTTAAGTGGGGTAACTATAAGGGTCTCTCACTCCCCCCTTCTACAGGCTGCAGCACTCCTTGTTCAACTACTTTGTCCTATTCCGCTTCAATTTTATGTTTCAGTGCGAAATGGACTCTTCTGGGTTTGATCCTAATGGGCAAAACATTCGGGTCTAATTTAAATGAAATGGGGGGCCCTGTGTATATTCCTAGCTTTGAATCAAACACATCTGCAAATTCTTCACAGACAGATTCGATGTTACTTCCATGCATTTGATTAATGCCAGTAATTAAGATTCCTAATGCCTCAAACCAATCTAACCCTATTAAACTGGTTCGTTGGGCCTCTACCATGACGACATGCAGGTGCCCATGAAACTTTTTAAACCTTACAGACAGGGTGGCCTCCCCTTAATTTTAACCCTGTTCTTCTGAAAATTAGTCATTATGATACTAGAGGGCCTCAATTTTACCCACTGTTTACTGTGGCCACAAACAAATTTAAAGGTCTCATGCAAGATAATTGAGACCGCTGAGCCAGAGTCTAGTTCCATCTTGCATGGAATGCCTTGTAAATTAATTTCAAGTCTTAGTTTAGGCTTTAGGGAGCGGCGGGCCCCGGTTCGGCAAATAGTTTTCTGGCTCTCAAAATAACCCCACACTGGTTGGACTCTGGGCCCCAGTACCTTTCCTTGTCGAGTTCTCCAGCTTTTGCTTGAGCTGACCTTCTCTGGATCGGGCTCAGCATACAACTGTGATGTGTCCCGTTCGTCCGCAGGCCCAACACGTGGCCTTCCGGAACCTGCAATTCACATGTGCATGGTTACCACCGCAACCCAAACATCGAGGAAAGACAGCTGCCTTACGGTTGTTCTCTCTGTGATCCAGTCCATGCTCTTGTGTCCCAGCTAGCCTCTGAAGCTTGTCTACTATGGCTTCTTCCTTGATTGTGATTTCATCATACTTAGCTGCTTCGTGGTGAATTGTTTCTTCAGGTTTGAGGATTTTGGATATCTGTACAACTTGGACCGGGCCTCCAGCTGCTTCATCCACATTTTGTCTTGCGCATAGAGTAGCGTTAAGTTAGGTCTTGCAAAAAGTCTCTGCTGTAGTGCCTTGCCTCGAAGGCTGCATACTAACTGGTCTTGTAGGCATTCGTCCAGGTTGGAAAACCTGCAGAGGCATGCGGCCTGGCATAAGGCCACGATGAACTCTGATGCAGTTTCCCTGGGGCATTGCACTCTCTGGTCGAATCTGAATTACCAGGCCATCTCTGACATTCTGGGTTTGAAGTGTAAATTAAGCTTCTGTTTGAAATTGGTGAAGGAAACAGATTCAATCGGTGTCGGGGCAAATAGACTTTCAGCCAAGTCGAACGTCGCAGGCCCACTGATGCAGAGTAGAGTTGCTGATTTTAGGCCATCTTCTGCGATTTGGTTCGCCCGTAAGTAGTTTTCTACTTGCCCGAGATGAGACGGCCACTGCTCAGGGTGGCAGATGTCGAATTCACGGGGCTGGCTGACTTTTTGCATCTTCTTTCTCTTGCGTTTGGATCCTGCTCCGTAGGCTCAGGCGGGTGATTCTGAGCACATGGCTGGCCAATAGGGGGGGAAAGATGACTGTTTCCTCTAGCACATAAAGCTGTCCCCTCGTGACTTCAGCTCTATGGCAAAGCAGGATCCCACCTTCGTTGCCACTATTGTGTTTCAGGTTCGAATGAGCAGGAAAGATGCCAGACAGATGAGTACAGAGAAATAGCAGCTTTATTGACAATCATAACTGTACTGAGGGGTTTAGGGTGCACATGCACTCTTTATATACCATTTGTCGGGCCCCATGGGGCCGACATGCAATGGGGGCCTTCCCCTCCCATACGGCCCTTCCTGACCTGGTTGCCGGTCACCCTGATGGCCCGACAGACCCCCGCGGACCGCCCCGCTCCTCCCTGGCCCAGGAGAGTCGCCGGACGGCCATTCCGTGGCAGCTGGCCGCGCTGCGGCCGGCGGACCTCCCATTTGTCGCCACGCAGGCACAGGACATGCCGGACAATGGCGGAGCCGGCAAGGAAGTGCGGCAGGACTATCTGAAGCAGCTGTGTAGCGCGCCCAAGGGCGGGACAGCCCTGCCCGGGTGCCAGCAGGCCCCGCAGCCTGCTGGCACCTCCCGTTCATCGCCTCGCAGGCTCAGGACACGCCAGATGACGGCGGAGCTGGCAAGGAAGCTGCGACGGCTGGAGCGGTAGCACACAGCCACCGGACGGCAGTTGCTGGCACGGGAGCCCCTATTTCGCGGGGAAGAGGCCGCGAGGCCCAACAGACAGCGGGGCTTCAGCTATGGCCTCTCTGCATGGCAGGACTATCCGGAGCAGCTGTGCAGCGCGCCCAGGGGCGGAACAGCCCTGCCCGGGTGACAGCAGGCCCCGCAGCCTTTTCGTCGGGGGACGGGCTCGTTCCCACCGCAGTACCTGCGTTGGAGCTGGCACCCAGATGGCTAAAGGGACTGGACACTGGCAGTCAAGCAGGGGCCCAGGGCCAGGTGGGGCCCATTATGGGGTGGGGCGTGGGGGTGGGGCAAGGTGGTGGAAGGCTTTGGGTGCTAGCTTATCTGATGGAAAGGGAGCGAGAAGCAAAAGGCTCTGCTGGGAAGTGGCGGGGTGTATATAGGGGTCGGGAGTATGCGGGCGTGTTTGGGTGGAGTATGGGCGTGAGCCATAGGCATGTATTTAGCAGCGTTGGTTGTGGGTAGTGGCCAACGCTGACTTTGTTTTCCTGCTTTGGGTTGCTGTGAAGAAGAATAAAGCACATACAATCCTTTGTGGGTCGTCTCTCATTCCTGTCCGGCCATTGTTCTGCATGCTGCAGGATGAGTTTTGACAAGTCAGCGTTTTCCAACATTGCAGCCAGTCGGCCTTGCTGTTGTGTGGTTTTTCCCTTGGTGTGTGGGACATGGCAGAAGGTTTGCAAGGAACTGCTCCAGAGACCGGGATGGAGAAGGCTGCTGATGCCAGGGCGGTGACGAAGCCACTCGAGGAAGCGTGGGTGGAAAAAGCCCAGCCAGCGGTAAGGCCCAAAGTGCGGGAGATGCCACCAGGGGCCCCTGTGGTGGAGTCCCAAGGTGCCAGCAGTCAAACCCAGGGAGGGGAGTGGTGGCTGAGCTCGGCTTTGGGGCTCACTGGCCTTGACCAGGGACAGATGGGTTGGCCCAGTGGGGCACTGACGGGCTGGAGAGAGCGTCGGCTGACTGAGGATGACGGTGAGGAATTGAGCTACTCCACTGCCCCTGGTAGCCAGACCTTGGATGTGTTACGGGATAGGTTTGGGGAGGTAGGGGCCTGCGACTCCGGCTCCTGGGTGGCCACAGGCCCTGAAGCAGACGCAGGCCGGTGGTCCCTTGTGGGAGCTCCCTCTCAGCCAGCAACATCCCATTTCTGGCTGGCCAGCCCGAGGTTTAAGGCGCCAACCGGCTCGGGTACCTCCTCTCCTGGGGAGGCCAGCGCACAGCCTTCAACAATGATCGCACCAAGCGGGCATGATGCTTGGCCAACACCGATGAAGGACACTAGATGGCAAGCACCCAGGCCGGTAGGGGGCATCCCAGGGCCAAGCCCCCCAGCTGGTCATTGGGGCCCGGGCATGGTATGGGGGCCACCACCTCTAACTGCAACATATGACGGCCAGCCCGATCGCCTGGCTATGTTTCTGGGCCAGGTGATCAACCACCTAGATGGGTATGCCCGGGCCTATGCATCCCAGTGGGTGATGGTAGTGGCGGTCACCGCATGCCTTCAGGGAGAGGCCGCAACCTGGGCCGCGGACCTCTACAGCGACCACACCCATGAACTTGGCGATGTCGGGCTTTTCCTGGATGTCCTGCGGGTCCGGTTTGAGGACGTCTCACGGATACAACGCGCTGAAGCCGAGATCCTCAACATCCGGCAGCGGGGTCGGCCGGCAGTGGAATATGTGAACGAGTTTTGCATGGTTGCAGGCAGGCTGCGCTCATGGCCGGAGCGGCTTTTGGTGCACCACTTTTGGGCTGGCCTCGACAGGGCTCTCCACAGGGCCTGTGTGGTACAGGGAGTTTCTGCATGGCTACAGGACTGGTTTAAAGTGACGGTGGAGTTAGACATTGGGTTGCAGGACACCCGGGGTAGGCCTGAGGTGGGTCCCGGGGGCTGGAGGGCCACTTCCCGGGGGCTGGAGGGGAAAGAGCGGAGGAGCGAAAGCTCGGACCAGTGGTGCCGAAGCCCTCCCCCCTGCAGACGCCACGTTCAACGTTCCGGTGCTTCCGTTGTGACCAGCCGGGTCACCGGGCAGCGGAATGCCCGTTACCACTCTCCCAGGCAGCGTCCAACCCTCCGGTGGCACGGATCCTGACCCCCAGAAGGACCACAGAGCACTCTAGGGTGGCGCACCAGGTGACCACCGAGACACCCCGAGCGTCAACCCCTTTGTGCCCAGAGGGGCCAGCAGACAGACGGATGGACTCTTATGACAGTTCTGAAGACCACGAACACGAGGAGGACCAGATGGTAAGTGCTCCGGTGTGCCCTTTCGTGCTGCCTGTGATGTTGGTAAGCCCACAGACAGGTGAAAGGAGGACGTGTAAGGCCCTAATTGATTCAGGGAGCACACGCTGCCTTATTAGCCGGGTGGTGGCGATGGAGATCGGGATCCCCCTTAAGCGGTTGGCCAAACCCCTTCAGTTTCAGTAGGTGGACGGGTCCCTTTTAGGTGGGGCACCAATTACGCATGTGACAGTTCCAGTCAGGTTGGAACTGGGCACACATTGGGAGACCCTAAGGTTTGTAGTGGTGCCGGCCATGACGGAGGCGATCATCCTGGGGCTCACATGGCTGGACAGGTGGGGTCCCACGATCTGGTGGGAGGGGGGTGCCATCACCTTCACCTGGGGACAGGACCCCAACCCCCCTCGAGGCATTCCTACATGGGACTAGGATGGACAGGGGAACCAGAGAGGGCCACAGGGGTTGGGGCCGGGTTGGAGGCACAGGTGCCACAGGATATGCCAACCTGGCAGACGTCTTCGACAAAAAGGAGTGTGACAACCTACGGACTGTGCAATTGAGTTGGAGCCAGGAATAAAGCTAACAAAACCCCGCATGTATGCAATGGCACCCTGGGAAATGCAGGAACTCCGGCAGTACATCGATAAAAACCTGCAGAGGGGGTTTATCCAGCCTGTCCGGCCGAGGATGGTGGCTCCTGTCCTGTTTAGGGAAAAGAAGGACGGGACCCTTAGGCTGTGTGTGGACTACCGGGGGGTCAATGCGTTATGCGTGGAACACCTGTACCCCTTCTCCCTCATGAAGGACCTCCTGGCCCACCTAACCAAAGGCCAGGTGTTCACCAGATTGGACCTTAGGGAGGCATACTACCGTATACGAATCAAGGCCGGGGATGAGTGGAAAACAGCCTTTAATTGCCTATTGGGAAGCTTCCAGTTCAGGATGATGCTGTTCGGCTTGCAGGGGGCCCCCGCGGTCTTCATGCAACTGATAAATAAAGTTCTGCATGACCATTTGTATCGGGGGGTCCTGGTCTACCTGGACGATATCCTCATATATACGTCAACAATGGAGGAACATATCACCCTGGTTCGGCAAGTATTAACCAAATTGAGGGATGCCCGATTATACGTGAAACTCTCCAAGTGTGAGTTTCACAGGTCCCGGTTGGACTACTTGGGCTACCGGGTATCCTCGGATTGGGTGGAAATGGACCCCAAAAAAGTTGAGACCATCCAACAATGGCAGGCTCTGCGAACCCGGAAACAGCTACAGAGCTTCCTGGGATTCGTGAACCTCTATCGACAGTTTATCCCTTGCTTCGCTTCCATCGCCTTGCCACTCACGGATCTGCTGTGCACAAAACAGACAGCAACACAACCGCGACTGGGGCAAAAGCTGGCCTGGTCCACTGTGTGCCAGCGAGCCTTCAAGACGCTCAAGGCTCAGTTCGCCAAAGAGCCTGTTCTACAACACCCGAATCCTGATCTGCCCTATGTGGTGCAGGCCAATGCAAGCGATGTGGCCGTTGGGGCTGTTCTTCTGCAGCAGCACGAGTCAGGTGTGCTTCGGCCCTGTGCATACGCGTCTAAGAAGTTAACCACCGCAGAGCGAGCCTGGGCCATTTGGGAAAAAGAGGCCTTTGTGGTTCACTGGGCCTTGGGGACGTGGAGACATCTCTTAGAAGGAGCCAGTCAGTTGTTCGAGGTGTGGACGGACCACAAGAACTTGAAGGCCTTGCAAACACCCCACCGTCTGTCCCCTAAGCATGTGCGGTGGGCCCAATATTTTCAGCGATTCCGGTTTCGGCTCAAGTATGTGCCAGGGGGTAGGAACTTCCTAGAGGACGCTTTGTCACAGCTATCGCAATATGATTGCTGGAGAGAGGCGGTGGTACAGCCATTGGTACCACCCTGCCAGGCGGGAGGAATGGGGAATGTGGCCCACGCATTAATGGATGATCTATTGCGGGACTGCAGAGAAGCGCTGAAAACCAACGAATGGTTGCAGGCACATCCCAATACGCTTACGTTGCGGGATGGCCTAGCCTGGCACGGGGCTAAGCTGTATGTACCGGCAACAATGAAGAACCGGATGCTCTATCAGTGCCATGACGTCAGGCAGGCAGGCCACTTCGGGTTTGTGAAATTCTTACATCTAGCTCGCCGCCAGTTTTGGTGGCCGACTATGAAACGGGACATGGAGGACTACGTTTGGAGATGCCGCGTGTGCGCAATCGCCAAACCCTCAACCAGCAGGCCATTAGGGCTTCTGCAACAGGTGGCGTACCCCGTTCGGCCCTGGCATGACATCGCCATGGATTTTGTGGTTGAGTTGCCAGAGAGTAGGGGCTACAATGTTCTGTGGATGGTGGTAGACCTGTTTTCAAAACAGGCACACTTCATCCCTTGCAGGGGCTTGCCTTCGGCCCGCCGGCGTATCATTTCGGACCGCGGGATACAATTCATGGCCCAATTCTGGAGGGACTTTGTGCGTTACATCGGGTCAACACAAGGCCTGAGCTCAGCATATCACCCCTGCACCAACGGGGCTGTGGAATGTGCGAATGCAGCGGTAGAACGATACCTACGGTGCTATGTCTCGTACCAGCAGTCCGATTGGGTGGACCTGCTAGCCTTCGTGGAGGTGGCCTACAATAACGCGGTGCATAGCAGCACTGGGTTCTCCCCTTTCAAGGTGGTATCTGGTTACGATTTTGTTCCCATTGCTGGCTGCGACCAGGGCACTCCCGCATCCTGCTCGCCCAGGGAGTGGATGCACCAGTTGGAGGAGGTATGGGGGGTGGTGCAGAGGGCATTGGAACAGGCTGCAAGGATGTACAAAGAGCAGGCAGACAAGAAATGGAAGCCCTTCGCCCCCCCCCAAGGTGGGAGACCTAGTTTATCTGTCCACCAAATACCTGCGGTTACAGGTGCCCTGCAAGAAGCTGGGGCCCAAGTACCTCGGCCCATTTCAAGTAATACAAGTCATAAATCCAGTCACTGTCAGGCTCCGGTTACCCACGCTCCTGGATCCACCCCATCTTCCACAGTAGCCTGTTGAAACCCACGGCAACCGCTTCCACAGCGGTGGGGGAGGGAGGCCCAGGGCCTGTGCATGGTGGCCACTACGAGGTGCAGGAGATCCTCGACTCCAGGAAACGGAGGGGGCGGTTACAATATCTGGTCCTCTGGAAGGGGTACCCTATAGAGGAGGTCTCCTGGGTACTGGGGGGGACGTGTGTGCACCCCATCTGCTCCGAGCGTTCCACCGGAGATATCCAGAGAAGCCGAGTGGGAGCCAGGGGAAGACCGCAGAACGAGTAACGGAATGCTTACCCTTCTCCCCTTACATTCCAGGTGGGGCTCTGGTAGAGGGGGCAGCATGTCGGGCCCCACAGGGCCGACATTCAACGGGGGCCCTCCCCTCCCCTACGGCCCTTCCTGACCTGTTTGCCGGTCGCCCTGACAGCCCGACAGACCCCCGTGGATCGTCCCGCTCCTCCTTGGCCCAGGAGAGTCGCCGGACGGCCATTCCATGGCAGCCGGCCGTGCTGCTGCCGGCGGACCTCCCGTTTGTCGCCGTGCAGGCGCAGGACATGCCAGACGACGGCAGAGCCGGCAAGGAAGCTGCGACGGCTGGCGCGGCAGCGCACAGCCACCTGATGGCAGTTGCTGGCGCGGGAGCCCCTATTTCACGGGGAAGAGGCCCGCAGGCCCACCAGACAGCGGGGTTTCAGCTACAGCCTCTCTGCATGGCAGGACTATCTGGAGCAGCTGTGCAGCGCGCCCAGGGGCGGGACAGCCCTGCCCGGGTGCCAGCAGGCCCTGCAGCCTTTTCGTCGGGGGATGGGCTTGTTCCCACTGCAGTACCTGCGTCAGAGCTGGCACCCGGATGGCTAAAGGGACTGGACGCTGGCAGTCAAGCAGGGGCCCAGGACCGTGTGGGCCCCATTATGGGGTGGGGCATGGGGGTGGGGCAAGGTGGTGGAGGGCTTTGGGTGAGAGCTTACCTGACGGTAAGGGAGCAAGAAGCAAAAGGCTCTGCTGGGAAGGGGCAGGGTGTATATAGGGGTCGGGAGTATGCGGGCGTGTTTCGGTGGGGTATGAGCATGGGCCATAGGCATGTATTTAGCAGCATTGGTTGCGGGTAGCGGCCAACGCTGACTTTATTTTCCTGCTTCGTGTTGCTGTGAAGAAGAATAAAGCACATACATTCCTTTGTGGGTTGTCCTCGTTCCTGTCCGGCCGTTGTTCTGCATGCTGCAGGACGAGTTTTGACACCATTATACAATCAATCAGATTGAACCCACTATTCCTGCTATTTTGGTTCCCACCTGAACTGTTAGAGCTCAGTACATGTGCTGGAGAACTGTTAGTTCTCAGTATGCAAGTGAATAGGTGTTTTACCAAACCCCAATACATAACAGGCATAGCATCCAGGAAAACCGATACAGACCAGTTTTCCTGAGGTCAAGAGTGCTTCTGGCCCTTTTAGGCCTGTGACCATGGCCCAGCTAGCACCTGGTAGACCTGTGATTGTTTGAACCTGAACATTAATAGGAGGCTTCCCAACGCTCAAGTCTGCTGTAAGGATATCAGAAGAAGGACTGTGTAAGTACATATAATTGTTCCAGAACTTAGGATGATTTGGAAATAGGAACTGAGGAATATTTGGGAACAGGAGCTGAGGAATATTTAGGAATAGGTACTGAGGAATATTTAGGAATAAGAACTGAGGAATATTTGGAAAGTATTTAGGAAGGTTTGGAAATGGGAACTGAGGAAAGTTTGGGGATTTCAGTGTGAATGTGAGTACTTGGTGTTTAGAAAGATTTTTTTTTAATTAAAGAGTTTTACAAAAACAAAATTTTACAATATATCCCCAAATCCCCCCCACCCCAAACCCCCCCACTTCCCAGAGCTAAATACAGGATTATAGTTATAATAATCACATTCTAAATAAAAATTATGCATAATATATAATTAAGCAAATTCATAATGTGTTTTAACTCCCCTTTAACATAACTACATACAGAGTACCAATAACAATATCCCACTAAGAAAGATTTTGAAAGTGATTGAGCCAGAGTGCCTACTAAGTGGGGATCCCCAGGAGAGTAGCCCCTGTAAGTATGTCCATATAAGAGAGGGGTTTTGACCAGACCCCAAACTGGTTGTCCTATATACAAGAGGATTTGGGTCAGCCCTGAACTGGTACTCTCCAGGATAGGTAGAGACAGGTCCAAGAAATCTCATGAGACAAGTTCAAGAAATCTCTAGGGACTCATGGGGAACAGGAAAAGTAGTTTGCGCCAAGCGAATGAAGCTGAGTTTAGGAAGGTTAAACTGTGCACCTCTCTGGACTGTGTTTTAGCTCATTGGAAAGTACTGAAACCAGTTGTGGCAGCAAAAGTAACCTTTAAGAATGAAAAACTTAAAATTTTGTGCACTTCCATTTGGCCAATCTATTTTCTTGGATCTCATCAACCCTCATGGCCTGCCACAGGAACGGTGAATCCAGAAATTTTGTAAAATCTCCTAACTGTGTTGGCAATGGAAAGAAAGATCAAAGAAGAACTTTATGTAGGCTTTTTCTTTAAAGTTCTTCTTTCTTAAGATGTGCAATTGAAGTGGGTCCTGACACTATCTTAATGTAGTCGGATTGCTTTGTTGTATTGGACTTTTTGTGTTCTGTTATTGTTGCTGTTTCTTTTTTTTTTTTATTGAAAAGTTTTTCAATACATTTTATCTTTAACATCCCAAACCCCACCCCCTCCCTCCCTTCCCAACCCAATCCCACCCTCTCACCCTCCCCTTCCCCCCACCCCCCTCCCCGACTTCCCAGAGCTAAATACAAGGTATAAAAGTAAAAAAACAATCATAAACTACCATATGCTAATAACAATAAACTATTAAGTCTACCGCACTTTAGCTCTTATAAAATGACTACAAGCAATATAAATATCCCATAAATACTTATTCAAATGCTAAATGAAACTTTTTAGTCCCATATTTATTCTGAATGTAATTAATCCATTTTTTCCACTCCGCATTATATCGTTGTTGCGAGTGGTCTTTCAAATACGCTGAAATCTTCGCCATTTCTGCCAGGTTAGAAACCTTTAAAGTCCATTCTTCTATAGTCGGCAGTTCTTCCTTCTTCCAGTATTGCCCTATTAAAAGTCTCGCTGCCGTAATCAAGTTCAGCATCAGCTTAATGTCCACAACAGTAGTATCAGTAATACTGCCCAATAAAAACAATTGCGGACAAAACTTTATCCTTTTCTTGAATATCTTCTGCATATTCCACCAGATTTTAATCCAAAATGCTTTAACCTTTTTACAAGTCCACCATATATGAAAATATGTTGCATCTTCGCCACCACATCTCCAACATTTAGGCTGATAATTCGGATACATACTTGCTAACTTTTTAGGATCTAAATGCCACCTATAAAACATTTTATAAAAGTTCTCTCTTAGATTTTGAGCTTGTGTAAATTTTACATTTCTCATCCAAATCTTTTCCCAAGTGTCCATTGTAATAACTTCCTGATTATTCTGTGCCCATTTTATCATACAATCTTTAACAATTTCTGTTTCTGAATCAATTTCTATCAATGCAAGATATATCCGTTTAATATGTGCTGGGCCCTGATTTCTAATTTGCTTTACCAAGTTTTCATCATTCATTAAAAAACCAATTTTCTGATCTTCTTTCCACCTGGCTTGTAGTTGCCCATACTGAAACCAGTTTTGAACAATCTTTTTTCCTCGTAAAAAATTATATGGCTTCAAACACCATACATTCCTCTCCAAACTCAAGATTTCCTTATATGTAGTCACGTCACGTTTGAATCCAACATTTATGTTCTCTATTGTGTGTTTCGGTATTGCCCATAAAGGTATCTTGTAGTTTAACTTATGTCTATGCTTTTTCCAAACTCGCAACAAAGCATGTCTTAAAATATGCATCTTAAACACATTGTCTACCTTCTTGTCATACAATAAATATGCATGCCAACCAAATAGCAAATCATGACCTTCAAGATTTAATAATCTCCCTTGTGTTAAGTTTATCCAATCACTTATGGCTGATAGTGCAGCAGCTTCATAATATAATTTAAGATTGGGCATTTTTAGACCACCTCTTTCACGCGTGTCCTGCATAATTTTGAATTTAACCCGTGGCCTTTTCCCTGCCCAAACAAATTTATTAATACCCTTCTGCCATTCCTCCAAGTTTGAATCCTTTTTAAGAATGGGTATCATTTGAAACAAAAATAGAAATTTTGGCAAAACATTCATTTTCACTGCTGCAATTCTTCCCAATAATGACAATTGTAATTTTTTCCAACTATCCAATTCTTTTTGCACTTTGTTCCATAGTTTTTCATAGTTATTTTTGTATAATTTTACGTTTGAGGGTGTCATGTATACCCCCAAATATTTAACCCTTTCAACAATTTCAAATCCAGTTAACCTTTCTAAAGCTACCTTTTGTAATACTGTCATATTTTTAGATAACATTTTAGTTTTTTGTATATTAACCTTAAATCCAGAAACTTTCCCATATTGCAATATTAACTCCATCAATTCCATAACAGAATTTTCTGGCTGTGTCACCGTAATAACCAGATCGTCCTCAAACGCCCTCAATCTATAATCCCGATCTCTTATTTGAATTCCCTTAATTGTTTCCGAATTCCGTATTTTAATCAATAATATCTCCAATGTTAGAACAAATAATAAGAGTGATAGCGGGCACCCCTGCCTCGTACCCTTTTCAATATTACACATTTCAGTCAGACTATTATTCACAATTATTCGGGCTGTTTGCTTTTGATATCATGCCCTGATTGGTTGTAAAAATTCATCCCCAAAATTCATTTTATCTAATACTTTCATCAAAAATTTCCAATCCAATTGATCAAAGGCTTTTTCAGCATCCAAAAAAATCAATGCTGCAGGGATCTGGTTATTCCTTTCCAAAAATTCCAACAAATCAACTATATGCCTCACATTATTTTTCATTTGTCTACCACTTATAAACCCAGTTTGATCATCATGAATTACCTGTTGCAATACCCTCATCGGTCTATTAGCTAAAACCTTAGCAAATATCTTGTAATCCGTATTCAAAAGTGATATTGGCCTATAATTTCTTGCTTGAGTAAGATCCTGGTCTTCCTTCGGAATCAAAGAAATAAAAGCAGTTTTCCAGGATGGAGGCACTCCTCCCCCCTTTTGAATTGTCTGTAACAATTCCTTTAATGGCTTTATCATCTCAAACTGTAAATTTTTATAATACACAGCAGTCAACCCATCCGTACCTGGCGCTTTGCCCACTTTTAACTGTTTGATTGCCAAAAATATTTCTTCCTCAGTTATCAGTTGATTCATCTCTTCTTTTTGTTCTTGCGTAAGAACTGGGATGCTAACGTCCCTCAAATATACATCAATGTCTGTTTCATTAATCCTATCTCTAGCATATAATTTAGAATAAAAATCAACAAAAGTTTCCTTAATAAGATTCTGCTGATACACAACCTTACCCTTATATTCTATTTTATCTATATTAGAAGCCCTTTGCTTCTTCCTTAGAATATAGGCTAACCATCTACCTGGTTTATTGGCATTACAAAAAGTATTATGCCTAGCAAACCGTAGATTAGTTGCCACCTGATCAGCCATTAACTTGTCAAATTGTCCTCTTAATAAATTAATAACCTCTTTAATCTTCACATCCGATGGGTTCAAAATTAAAGCCTTTTCTTTTTCCTTAATCTCTTTCTCTAATTCCTTCCTCCTAAATTCCAAATTACGTCTGTATTTATTATTCAGATATATCAACACACCTCTCATATACGCCTTACTAGCATCCCATACCATTTCCATAGAGGTACCCTTATGCATATTAGTTTCAAAAAAAACCTTCATCTGTTTTTTACATTCTTCCACATTTTCCTGATTTCTAAACAAATTCTCATTTAAACGCCAGGAATGCCTGTCTCTAATGTCTTTTTCAATCTCCAACCAAACTGGACTATGATCAGACATAGTTCTTGAACAAATCTTTATCTTCTTAGTCCTAGAAAAGAGATCATTAGTCACTAATATAAAATTAATCCTAGAAAAAGATTGGTGTCTATCAGAAAAAAAAGTATAGTCCTTCTCTTGTAAATTTCTCTCCCTCCAAACATCTCGCAGTTCCAAATCATCCATCATCTCAAAAAAAGACTTAGGCAGTTTAGCATGACTAGGGGTACTTCTAAAAGATCCACTCTTATCCATTTGTACATTCAAAACACCATTCCAGTCTCCCATAAAAATAAAAGATTTATAATCCAATTGAGTAATCTTGCTGTGTAATAAACTATAAAAGTCAGCTTGTTGTTGATTAGGAGCATATAATCCAACCAAAAGCGTTTTTTTTGCCTTCTATTAACAAGTCTACTATAACATATCTTCCTTGTTGATCTGCTTCAATTAACTCCGCTGTAATTGTGTTCTTGACATAAATAACCACTCCATTTTTCTTATTTGTTGCAGAAGCAGTAAATTGTGTGCCTAATCTTGAATTTAATAAATACTTTTGGTCCATAACTCTAATATGTGTTTCTTGTAAGCAAATAACATCAGTCTTAAATTGTTTTAAATATTGAAAGATTTTCTTTCTCTTCTGTGGTGAATTTAATCTATTGACATTCCAAGTTAAAAACTTAGCGACCCGAAGCTTTTGGAGTGCGTCTTCCAGAATTCCCTTCACATTTTTAGGCCGCGCCCCTCCCACAGCTTCGCTATAGGTACGCTTTGGAGGTTCCACAACATTCTGCTGATCCTGTTCTTGCTCATGTCTCATTCGTCTCGAAGCAGCATGCATAATCCTCTGGTCTCTTGCTTCTTCCGATACTGCTGAAATTTGATCCACTCCTGTTGCTTTCTCATCTGTCTGTGTTATTCCTTCAGCACCTTGAGGCTTTCCCTCTCCATTCTTCTTTGTTGATTCCAAAAGTGGTATGGGGATTGCTTTGTTGTTGCTGTTTCTTAATGACAGAAAGCATTCTGTCTCAAAATTTAAAGGGGGGAAATATAGTGATTGTACAAGAGGGTATTCTTGTTATTAGCATAATGACCACCACTTTGCTTCTATATACTGTGCTTGCATTAGGGACGCCATTTTGTGAAGACAGGAAGATCACATACACAAACCCAGAGACTGTATGGCACTTCTGAATGCAGCTGCCAGTGTTTCAGACAGTATTCCACCCAGCAACTTCACCTGGCCAAATAAAGTTCTGTTTGACTTGGAAGCCTCTACTTGAGTCTCTTGATTTTTCCTCTTGAAGTCTCAAGTTCTTTGGATAGCTGCTGACTCTTACAATATGAACAAAAACAAAAGTTCAAAAAGTGAACTTAAAAATCCAAGGCATGGTTATGATAATGCTCTGCCAGTAGGAGGAAAACAAGGTCCATTGACTTTTTGGCTGCTTCCACGGGGAGCTGCAATCTTCACAATTCCCCCTCCTGGGTGAATCCACATCCATCCAAAAGTCATCTTGGGTCATACCTGAGTGCCCTCTTTCATATCTAGGGGGTAAGGCTGCCAAAAAAACAGCTCTGGCAGTGAACACAGAAAAACATGAGTAAGGGGGGGGGAATCCCCATTACACCTCAGCAGCCATCTTGGGGGAGGAGCAGAAGCATGTTTTCATTTCTTTCCCAAAAGGCACATATTTGAATCAGAATAGATCTGGAAGGGACTTTGGAGGTCTTCTAGTCCAACCCCCTGCTCAAGCAGATATGTCACTCTAGTCTTTTCTTAAAAACCTCCAGCAATGAAGCACCCACAACTTCTCATGACAAGTTGTTCCACTGGTTAATTGTTAGGAAGTTTCTTCTTAATTCCAGGTTGCTTTTCTCCTTAATTAGTTTCCATCCATTGTTTCTTGTTCTTATTTGGAAAATAAGTTGCCCCCCCCCTCTTTGAGGCAACCTCTCAAATACTGGAATACTGGTGTCATATTATCCCTAGTCCTTCTTTTCTCTAGACTAGCCAAACTCAATCGTTCTTCATATGTTTTAGTTTCTAGGTTTTTAGTCATAACTACTCTATTGGGTAGGGACGCGGTGGCTCAGTGGGTTAGGATGCTGAGCTCGTCGATCAGAAGGTCAGCAGTTTGGAAGGTCGAATCCCAAGTCCCGCATAACAGAGTGAGTGCCTGTTACTCATCCCAGCTCCTGCCAACCTAGCAGTTCGAAAGCACGTAAAAATGCAAGTAGAAAATAGGGACCACTACGATGGGAAGGTAACAGTGTTCCTTTGGCATTTAGTCATGCTGGCCACATGACCACGGAGATGTCCTCGGACAAGCACTGGTTCTTTGGCTTTGAAACGGAGATGAGCACCGGCCCCTAGAGTTGGAAATGACTAGCACGCATGTGCGAGGGAACCTTTACCTTTACTATACTGTTACTGCACTTTTTCCAAAGTCTCAACATCTCTTTTCTAATGTGGTGGCCAAAACTGGATGAAGTATTCCATGTGTGGTCTTACTAAGACTTTATAAAGTGATACTAATACTTCACATGATTTTGATTCTATGCCTCTGTTTATATAACCAAGGATTGTATTGGCTTTTTTGGCTGCTGTTACACACTGCTGGCTCATATTTAAGTGATCGTCCACTAGGACTCCAAGGTCCCTTTCACAGTTATGGTTTTTGAGCCAGTTCCTCTCACCTAATCTGTACTTGTACCTTTGATTTTTCCTGCCAAAGTGTAAAACCTTGTTTTTCTCCACATTGAATTTTATGTTATTGGATAGGGTCCATTGTTCAAGTCTGTCAAGATCGTTTTGGGTCCTGAGCTTGTCTTCTGAGGTGTTGGCTATTCTTGCCATCTTAGTGTCATCTGCAAATTTGATGAATTCCCCTTCTATTCCCTCACCTAAGTCATTTATGAACATATTGAAGAGTACTGGGCCTAAGACGGAACTCTGTGGCACCCCGTTGCTTACTTCCCTCCAAGTAGATGTAGTACCATTTAGGATGACTCATAGAGTATGAGGGTGAATGGTTGTTTTCTGAGTTTGTGGGTTGGTTTCCAAACTTTTCATTACCAGGCTAGGTAACATATTCCATGGAGTTTAGGGGATGTCAGTGTCAGTGGTCTGTTTATAATGGCTTCAGGTTTGGGTGTGACAAGTGAGGGTCCTGTGATAGGTCTTGTGATGGGTCAGGTATGAGTCATCAGTGAGAGGCTTGTGATGGGTCTTGTGATGGAGAGGTTACATCAGGTCAGGGTCATTGGGAGGTGAATTCTCAAGGGAGGGAGAGAGGGGGCTTGCATGTTGTTTGTTATGTGTTGGTGCTGTCTCTAGTTGGCTGTGTGGTTGATTTGGATTCTGAGGGTTTGTAGGCTGGCTGTAGGTTGATGTGTCTGTTGATGGAATTGAGTGCCAGGCTTTGATGAACTCATGAGTGTGGCAGGTGGTAGCATGGCCAATGATTTTAGTGTTGAGTACTGTTTGTCAGCCAGTTACAAATCTATCTGGTGGTGATGCTGTCCATCCCACATTTTTCTGGATTCCAAAGAAGTAGTTTGTGGTCTACTTTGTTGAAAGCCTTGCTAAAGTCAAAATATACTATGTCCGTAGCATTTTGCTGATTTACTAATTTAGTCATTTTGTCCAAAAATAAGATAAGTTTCAGGACCCACCCCAATCCACGTCTTAGGCAAACAAAAACTCTTGGAGTCAGTTCTAGTCCAAAAGGAATTTTTACTAGGACATGTTTGGTTGTGGAAATACAAGACAGGACCTGGTATTGTTTTACAGATTGAAACTTTATAAAGAGTTCCCGGTTCAACTCCCCTTCCCTCAACCCCATTTGGTCAGCCTCCCATCATTTACTTCGAGTCATCCCTTTTGTGGGAAAAAGAGAACTTTGGATCTTTATGGTTATTGCCTTCTTCCTTTACAGATTCAAATGGAGACACAGGCCAGATGCCTTCTTCCCTAATCTTCCCCTTTGTTCCCCCAGTTCAAAAGATTTCCCTTGGTCTTTGAAATAACCTAAGGCAGGCTGAATCCACATCCGCTCCTCCTTCCTTGGGAGATGGCAGAATCCGGGGGGGGGGGGGGAATAATGTTTTAAACAAACATTTATGAATGTGATATAAATGGATTCTGACAGTCCGCTCTCCTTAAAAGAAAGATATGTTCATCTGTAGGGAAAGAAAAAAAAAGGAAAAAAACCATATATAAATGTTAACCTGGTTTGTTCGGATATTCTGTATGAAATCTCTTAAGCAGCTTTGGTGCTTTAACATGGTGTTTATTGACCCATTCATTTTCTGAGGAGGGGAGGTATTTCCAAGCCACTAAATATTGGGTCGTTCCATGATGTTTTCTGGAATCCAAAATTTATTTCACCTCAAAATGTTGTTCCCCTTCCACCATGATGGGAGGTGGTGGCGGTGGGATTTTTGTTCATAGGGGAGATTGTTGTTCTCTCTTTATTAGGCTGCAGTGAAAGATTGGGTGTATTTGTCTAAGATTTTTAGGTAGTCCTAATTCAACTGTTACTGGGTTTATGATTCTTTTAATTGGAAAAGGTCCAATATATTTTGAACCTAGTTTTTTACAGGGTTGGAGTGATTTAAGGTATTTTGTGGACAGATATACCATCTCTCCCACCTTGAACCGTGTGGGATCAGCTCTTTTCCTGTCTGCCTGTGTTTTGTATGCTAGTCTAGCATCTGTTAATGCTCTTCTGACAATGGGCCAGGTGTATTGTAATTGAGCAATCCATTCCTTTAGTTCTGGAATGACCGGTTCCTTTGGGGTTAGTTCTGGTATGGGGTTGAAGCTTTGGCCTGTAGCTACTTGAAAAGGAGTGCAACCTGTGCTGGAGTGGACTGCATTATTATATGCCACTTCTGTGAAAGGCAGTAGGTCCGTCCAGTCTGACTGCTGAAAATTTACATAACATCTTAATATTGCTCAAGTACTGTGTTAGATCTTTCACATTGCCCATTTGATTGAGGATGATGC
This sequence comes from Daboia siamensis, assembly GCA_024449315.1. NCBI lineage: Eukaryota > Metazoa > Chordata > Lepidosauria > Squamata > Viperidae > Daboia > Daboia siamensis. Next base: position 2,502,674 of record JAKJMR010018393.1, on the reverse strand, counting down.
CTAGATGTCAATCCTTGGGTAGTTCCTAACAGGGATAAAAATTCCTTCCAAAATGCCAAGGTAAATTGCACCCCTCTGTCAGATATGATGCGGTGTGGTGCCCCATGCAATCTGTAAATATGCTGTACAGAATGTTTTGCTAATGCTTTTGCAGTTGGAATTTTTTGGCAAGGTATGAAATGTACTTGCTTAGAGAACAGATTTGTGACAGTCCAGATATCGGTGTTTCCATAGCTTTCTGGTAGTTCTACGATAAAGTCCATGGCTATTTCTTTCCATGGGGCTGAGGGATTTGCCACTGGTTGTAACAGTCCTGGCGATTTCCCTTGCAACCTCTTAGCCATCGTGCAAATTTGACAACTGCTCACATAGCTTTCTATGTCTTTTTTCATAGATGGCCACCAAAATTGCCTTTTAGTTAAGTGTAATGTTTTTACAAACCCGAAATGTCCTGCTGATTTTGTATCATAGCACAGTTGCATGAAATTGATCCTCTGGGTGGCAGGTATGTATAATTTCTCACCCACCCAAGGTAGCCCATCTTTAATTGTGCACACATGCCTGTTTTTCTGGAACCATTCGTCGCTTTCCAAGGACTTTTGGAATTCTATTCCGGTTTGGCTGTCCACTTTCGACTTCATTTTTACTTGTGTCCTGGTGGTGACAGTTGTTGTTCTGGTACAAGTGGTTTAAAGTCAGTTACCCATGTGCTGTTATATTGGGGCATGCGAGATAATGTGTCTGCCAGGAAGTTCTTCCCCCCCCCCCCAGCAAGTATTTGAGAGTGAAATTGAATCAGTGAAAGTGTTGGGACCAGCAGGCTTGCTTAGGAGTCAGTTTCCTGGGCGTTTTTAGTGCTTCTAAATTTTTGTGTTCTGTCCAGACCTGAAAAGGTATTTTATTCCCTTCCAAAAATTGGCGCCATGTTAATAATGACCACCTTAATGAGAATGCTTCCTTCTCCCATATTGACCACTGTTGTTCTGTTTCTGTGAGTTTTCTGGATGTATATGTGCAAGGTTGCAACATCCCCTCATCGTTTTCCTGTAATAATATGGCTCCGACTGCTACATCGCTCACATCTGCCTGTATTACAAAAGGTTTGTCGGGATCTGGGTATTTTAGTACAGGTTCAGCAGAAAAGAGTCTCTTTAGCCTCTCAAATGCTGCTTGACATTCCATTGTCCATTTTATGTTTATGTTTATTGGACTTATATACTGCCCTTCTCCCGTAGGACTCAGGGCACAAGGAATTTAAAATAACAATACATATTACAAAAGTTAAGAACAATTAAAATAATTAAATTTGATAGGGCACGCAACTTAGGCGTCCTCCTGGACTCACGACTCAGTTTTGAAGATCATATTGGAGTCGTGGCCAGGGGGACATTTGCCCAGGTTTGCCTGGTGCGCCAGTTGTGCCCCTATCTGGACCAAGATGCCCTACGTACGGTCACTCATGCACTCGTTACCTCTCGGATAGATTACTGCAATGCTCTCTACATGGGGCTGCCCTTGAAGACCACCCAGAGGCTCCAGCTGGTGCAGAATACGGCCGCACGGGTAGTGATGGGAGCATCCCGATACTCCCATATTACATCCCTCCTGCGTGAGCTGCATTGGTTACCAGTTGTCTTCTGGGTGAGATTTAAGGTGATTACCTTTAAAGCCCTACATGGCTTAGGCCCGGGGTATTTGCAGGACCGTCTGCTGCCGGGGACGACTTCCCATCACCCAGTGCGCTCACACAGAGAGGGCCTCCTCAGGGTGCCGTCGGCTAGACAATGTCAGCTGGCGACCCCCAGGGGGAGGGCCTTCTCTGTGGGAGCGCCAGCCCTGTGGAACCAACTCCCCCTTGAGCTCCAGATGGCCCCGGATCTCCGGTCCTTTCGCCGTGGCCTCAAAACACTCCTTTTTCATCAGGCTGACCTGGATTGACGACGGGTTTTTAAAATGTTTTAATTTTTAATTGTTTAGCTAATTTATTTTGGGGCTGTTTGTTTAATTTCTTTTAACTTTTGTATTGTTGTTTTTATTGTTGTTAGCCGCCCTGAGTCCTTCGGGAGATACGGTGGCATATAAGTCCCATTAATAAATAAATAAATAAATAAATAAATAAATAAATAAATAAATAAATAAATAAAT
>JAKJMR010018393.1:2479224-2500519 GCA_024449315.1 Daboia siamensis | reverse complement strand
AATAAATAAATAAATAAATAAATAAATAAATAAATAAATAAATAAATTTAGTCCTTGAATAAAATAAAACCCCTATTAAACTCCAATTAAAACCGAATTAAATAAAATTAAGATTAAAATTCTCAGTCCTGGCCGGAAAGCTCAAAGAGCCAGGTCTTCAGGTCCCGGCAGGATGAACGAAGGTCAGGGGCAGTCCTGAGCTCTATGGGCAGCTGGTTCCAAAGGGCAGGCACACCCACAGAGAAGGCCCTCCCCCTGGGTGTTACCCGCCGGCAATCTTTTGCCGGCGGTACCCTGAGAAGGCCCTCCCTGTGCGACAAAGGGAGCTTGATGCCGGCAGCAGGTGTTCCCTCAAATATCCCAGACCCAAGCCATTTAGGGCTTTATAGGTCATCACCAGCACCTTGAATCTCACCTGGAGGGCAACCGGAAGCCAATGCAGCTCACGGAGCAGAGGTGTTACATGGGAGTATTGGGAAACCCCCATCACAACTCGCGCGGCTGCATTCTGCACCAGCTGAAGCCTCCGAGTGGTCCTCAAGGGCAGCCCCATGTAGAGAGCATTGTAGTAGTCCAACCAGGAAGTCACGAGCGCATGAGTGACTGTGCGTAGGGCATCTCGGTCCAAATAGGGCCGCAACTGGTGCACCAGGCGAACCTGGGCAAAGGCCCCTCTAGTCACGGCTCCTATATGATCTTCAAAACTGAGCCACGAATCCAGGAGGATGCCCAAGTTGTGAGCCCAATCAATGGGGGGTAACACCTCACCCCCCATCATTAAAGGTGGAATAGACTGGTTAACCCGAGATGCCGGTATGCACAGCCACTCAGTCTTGGCAGGATTGAGATGAACCCTGTTTCTCCCCATCCAGACCCGGACCGCATCCAGGCAACGGGACATCATGGCGAAGGCATCGCTGGGTTGGTTTGGGGTGGAAAGAAATAGCTGGGTATCATCAGCATACTGATGATACCCCACCCCGAAACCATGAATGATCTTGCCCAGTGGCTTCATATAGATGTTGAACAGGAGGGGAGAGAGAACTGACCCCTGAGGAACTCCACAAACGAGAGGCCTCGGGGTGGATCTCTGCCCTCCCGTCAACACCGACTGTGAGCGGCCCAGGAGATAGGAGGAGAACCACTGCAAAACAGTGCCTCCCACTCCCAACCCCCTGAGATGCTGCAGTAGGATACCATGGTCGATGGTATCAAAAGCCGCTGAGAGATCTAACAGGACTAGGACAGAGAAACAACCCCTTTCCTGAGCCCACCAGAGATCATTCACCAGCGCGACCAATGCTATCTCCGTGCTGTACCCAGGCCTGAAGCCTGATTGGTATGGGTCAAGGTAATCAGTTTCCTCCAGGAACAGAGGAAGCTGATGCGCCACCACATCAGGCTGGCTGGATTTCACGGGGGTGGGGCCCTTCATTTTCAACAAGTTTGTGAGGGGCATGGCTATTTGGCCAAATGTGGGGATGAATTGGTGGTAGAAATTTGCAAATCCCAGGAAACTTTGCAATTGCTTCCTTGTGTGTGTGGGGAGGTGCCCACTCTAATACTGCCCTGACCTTCTCAGGGTCCATTTCAATGCCCTCTGGAGATATGTGATATCGCAGGTAGTCAATTTTTTCCTGATGGAATTCACACTTCGATAATTTAGCATGTAAGTGGGCAGCCCACAACTTTTTCAGGACTGCTCTGACTAGTTTGATATGGTCCTCTTTGGTCTCCGTGAAGATAAGAATGTCATCCAGGTAAACCAGGACCTCCTTATATAGGTGCTCTCTTAGCACATCATTAATTAATTGCATAAAGACTGTGGGGGCTCCTTGCAGTCCGAATGGCAATACTTTGAATTGGTAGCACCCCATTGGGCAGTTGAATGCTGTCTTCCATTCGTCTCCTTCCTTAATCCTAATACAGTAATATGTTTCCCTCAGGTCTAGTTTAGTAGAAATTCTTCCTTTCGATAGGTGGGATAGCATATCCTTCATTAGGGGTAGGGGGTACAGATTATATTCACTAATTGTGTTCAGATTTCTGTAATCCACACACAAATGGAAAGAACCATCTTTCTTCTCCCTGAACAGAACCGGGGCTGCCACTTTGGGTTTGGCAGGCTCAATGAATCCTCTTTCTAAGTTTTTCTTTATGAATCTTTCCATTTCTGCCATTTCCCTTGGGCTCATGGCATACATCCTGGGTTTTGGGAGCTTTGCCCTGGGTTTGAATTCTATGGCGCAGTCTGTGGGGCAGTGGGGGGGAAGCTCATCTGCCTGCTCCTCACTGAAAACCTCAGCAAGGTCTCTGTATTCCTCCGGTATCTCTGGTAACCCCTTCTCTTTCTTCACTACTGCTGTCTCCTCCCTTCAGGTTGGGGGAGGTGCTTTGGGGGGTTAAATTTTCCTGCTCCCCTTTTGGGAAGTTGAGTTCTGCTGTCCTCCAGTTTATCCTGGGGTTCCATTTCTTCAGCCATTCCAGTCCTAAAATCATTGGGCATTCCATGCCTGGGGCCACTATAAATGTTATGTCTTCCTCATGAGACCCCAGGGACAGGTGAATTGGTAAAGTGGCTAGGGTAGCTGGTCCCCCCCTGCTATTGATCCATCTAATTGACTAAAGGAGATTGGTTGTTTTAGCCTCCTCACTGGGATGCTCAGTCTCTCCACCAGTGTTGGGCTGATGAGGCAGTGGATGCAGCCAGAGTGTATCAGATCTTTTATTTCGATGTCTTTAGGTATAGAGTAAGCTAATATAATCACTGTCTTAAGTATGGGTGGAAGGCGTCCACTTACCAATGGTTCTACCTCTGAGCTGTCTTCTGAGGTGTCCACTGCCCCTGCGGTGTAGGCTGGAGTCCAATCCCAGTTCTTGGCCGGAGTTGTGGACTCTACAGCCTCTGTCCCCTTCATGGAAGATTTTTTTGGGTTGCCTTGGGGCTTCCCCAGCTTTTTGGAAGATGATGCCTCTGTTTTGTGTGGAGGGGCTTTCGAACGACATTCTGCAGCACGGTGGCCCTCTCTCCTGCAATTGAAACATCCCATTGATTTTTTAGCTGTGGCCAGTGGTTTTCCCCCTCGTGTGTTTGCTCGAGTGGCAGGTGGCCCCATGGTTTTCCTCTGCAGTGTCTCTTTAAAAGGTCTATTTCCACTTCCTCCGGCAGGACATACCAGTCATCGAGATGGTATGGGTCTCCTCGAGGCAGGCAAGCATCATACAGGTCGTAGTTTAGACTGTCTTTGAAATGGCTAAGGAGGATGTCTTCTGGCCAGTTCAGCTTGCTGGCAATGGCTCGGAATTCTTGGGTATAATCGGCCACTGCTCGCCTGCCCTGCCTCACTGTTTTGATTTTCTCCCGGGCCTTTTGGTCAGCCAAAGGATCTTCAAACTGCCGCCTCAAGGATGACATGAATCGGTTGAAGTCGTTGAGTTCTGGGGCATTGGAGTCATGCAAGTTCACCACCCAGTCTGCAGCCGACCTGTCCAGGGCAGATTGCACAATTCGAATGCGGGTTTTGTCACTGGGGATATCCCATCCATATTGTTCCATATAGCTGAGGACTTGGGTTAGGAAAAATCCCAGTCGTAATGGCTCCCCCTTGAACTTTGCTTCCAGGGGCGGGAATCTTTGACTGGAGCGTTGTCTGTGCCGTGGAGGATATCGCTTCTCATCATGCTCCCCGTCTGTGGTTCTGGGGGGGTGGGTACCACTGAGCCAGAGATTCCTGTTCCATTGGATGGCCCCAGGGTTTCAGGTGCTGGATCCCCTCCATTACCCCTCCAGTTGTGGCCCCAGGTGTTGCGTCGGTTGCGGTTTTCAGCTCTCTCCTCCCTTAGTGAGCTCAGAGTTGCTTTCATCAGGTCAATAGCTTTTTCCAGGATCTGCTCCTCCTCACTGGCATGCAGGGAGCTCTCCATCTCTTGTCTCCATTCTGGTTGGTGGTCACTTCTTCTCAGGGTCACTTCTCCCAATGCCTTTTCCCATTCACTTTTCCTTCCAATGCCCATTGACCACTGGGGTTTTTGGTCGTGCTGCTCCACCGCTTCTTCTCAGGGGGAATATGATGCTTCAGCTTCCCACCATTTCTGGGATTTTGGTTGGGAGGAAGACTCCCTTTCCATGGGGCTTCCCTCCTCTCTTGCTTCGTCATCAGACATTGTATTTATTGCAAAGTCCCCCAATAAGGGTTCTCCCTTCCAAATTGACTTTCAGTGCAGGTCCTGTCTACTGTCAGGACCCACCCCAATCCACGTCTTAGGAAAACAAAAACTCTTGGAGTCAGTTCTAGTCCAAAAGGAATTTTTACTAGGACATGTTTGGTTGTGGAAATACAAGACAGGACCTGGTATTGTTTTACAGATTGAAACTTTATAAAGAGTTCCTGGTTCAACCCCCCTTCCCTCAACCCCATTTGGTCAGCCCCCCATCATTTACTTTGTGTCATTCCTTTCATGGGAAAAAGGGAACTTCAGATCTTTACGGTTATTGCCTTCTTCTTTTACAGATTCAAATGGAGACACAGGCCAGATGCCTTCTTCCCTAATTTTCCCCTTTGTTCCCTCAGTTCAAAAGGTTTCCCTTGGTCTTTGAAATAACCTAAGGCAGGCTGAATCCACATCCGCTCCTCCTTCCTCGGGAGATGGCAGAATCGGGGGGGGGGGGGTTACAATGTTTTAAACATACATTTATGAATGTGATATAAATGGATTCTGACAATAAGATTGGTTTGGGATGATCTGTTTTTAACAAACTCATGCTGGCTTTTAGTTATAACTTTATTTGTTTCTAGATGTTTGCAGATCTCTTTTTTGATTATCTTTTGTAGTTTCCTGGGTCTGGTTTTTTTTTTTTTTCCTTTTTTGAAGATGGGAACCACATCAGCTCTTTTCCAATCCTCAGGTAATTCCCTGATGTTCCAGGATTTTTGAAAGATATGGTTCAATGGTTCTGTGATAATATCTTGCAGCTCCTTCAGAACTCTGGGATATAATCCATCAGGTCCTAGCGATTTATTTTCATGTAGATCATATAGATGTTCTGTTACCATTTTTCCTTATTTTAATTTGTATTTCTAGTCTATCTTTTACAATTTAGGTTTTGGGTAGGTTGAGCTAGAGTTTCTTTTTGCGTGAAGACTGATGCAAAGAATGAGTTAAGCAGCTCTGCTTTCTCTCTACTGTCTGTTACTTCCTTGCCATCTTCTCTCTTTAATGGCTCTTCTGTTTCCTTGACTTTTATCTTGTTATTTATATGTTGAAAGAAACTTTTTATTATTATATTTGACTTTTGTTGCAAGTCTTTTCATTCTGAGCCATTGTTTTCCTGACTTCATCTTTGCTGATTCAGACTATCTGCTGATAATCTGCCTTAGGTATCCGTCCCTCTTTCCATCGTTTCTACTTGTCCTTTTTATGTTTCAATTTATCAGAGAGATCTTTGTGCAACTATGATGGTTTCTTCTTGGATTTTTGTTTTTGTTTTTCAGTGTTATTGTGCTGAACTGGGTTTTTGTGATCATAGTTTTCAGAGTTTCCCACACTTCTTGGTTTCTCCTTTAGAATTTTCATCCATGGAATTTTTCTTAGGCTCTCTCTAAGTTTGTTAAAATCAGCTTTTTTAAAGTTTAAAACAGGGCTTTTCAACCAGTGGTATGGTACCACCTGTGGTACATTGGCACCTAGCAGGTGGTACACAACCATCCTAGAAAAGTGGTAGCGGGGGAGGGGAATGAGCTGAACTGGTGGCAGCACCGCACAAGCCTGACCAAGAGATGGCTGGAGCTGCAGGGCTATCAGGGCTCAGCAGAAGCACCAGGAGCAGTGCCAGGCTCCAGCTGGAACCTGGCACTGATCCTGGTGCTTCTGCTGAGCCCAGAAGAATCACTGATCACCTGGAATGTTGCAGCATCTCCAGGGTCTTGTGATTTACATTCAGATGCTTGGCAACTAATTCATGTTTATGATGTCACAGTGTTCCAGGGTCATGTGAAGTGACCAAAACCTGCTGCAACCACCCAGCAGACAGGGGGAATAAAAACCAAACATCCCCCCATCCTACCCCACTGCCAATCCTCAGCAGAATTGCTCACAACAATGAAAACCTTGGACAGGAGGAAGAGTGCTGCTGGGCGGGCAGGCAGGTGTCTTGCTCGGCTGTGGCTTGGGGGGCACTTTTTTCAGTGCCATTGTAACTTCGAACAGTCACTAAGCGAACTGTTGTAAGTTGAGGACTACCTGTACTTCACTTTTTTACTTTTTTTTGTTGTTCATCAAGTGTTTGACACCTTGCTAGGTGACTGGTGGTAGTCGGACGTTGCTGTATCCTAAAAGTGGTACATTGGGTGAAAAAGTTGAAAAGCCCTGGTTTAAGACACTGGCTGGATAAAGTTCTACTGCTTGTGTTTGCATTATATTGAATTCCCATATGATGTGGTCACTCTCACCCAAAGTTTCAGCCACTTCAACTTCCTCTGTCACTTCTCTGTTAGTAAGAATTAGGTCTAGTATGTTTTTTTCCTCTAGCTCCCTCTATATTTTGGATGAGAAAGTTGTCAGCTAAGTTAGTTAGGAATATATTTGATCTCCCACTTGCTGCAGAGTTTGTCTCCCAATTGATATCAAGGTAGTTAAAGAAGGAGAAGTTTATATTCAGGATGTGAGAAGTCTGTAGATATTTTATTAGTCCTCTTTCTGACCTGTACGCAGGTAAGTATACAGTATACAGATCCTCAAAGGCACCCAGGCTGGCTGGTTTTTTCTGCAGTCCTAACTTTCTGTTGAAGTTTGTATCTGTCCTTTTTAGTTGCTGTACCAAACCAGGTAGAAATGACAGACTCAATGATTCCTGTGAACAACTGGTCAGCAGCTCCTTGAGTTGTCTGAACTTTCTGAGTGGATACAGGAAGAATATTGTTGTGCTTTTTTTAATGATGTTAGTGTCTATTTCAAATCCTAGGAGATTATAGAACTTAGAAACTTGAGGACTGTACTCTTGATACTGTGTTTTCTAATATAAGAGGTGGTAGGAGGGCTCCTCCTAAAGTCCAGTCTCATCTCTACAGTTTTAAGCAAGTTTAATTCCAGATTCTTCCGGCTGCACCACAGGGCCAGTTGTAAACCTCCCATTTATATGCAGACTCAGCACCTTCTTGAATGAGACCAATGACTGTTGAATCATCTGCAAACTTCAGTACTTTAACAGAGGAATCCTTAGAGATGCAGTCATTGAGAAAAAAAAGTAATGGAGAGAGCACACCGCCTGGGGAAAACTATTGTGCTATTGTTTGGGTGTTCAATGTGATTTTCTCAAACTTCACCTAATCCTAATCATAACAATAAAGTTGGAAGGGACCTTGGAGGTCATCTAGTCCAACCCCCTGCTCAGGCAGGAAACCCTATACCATTTCAGACAAATGGCTGTCCAGCCTCTTCTTAAAAACTTCCAGTGTTGGAGCATTCACAGCTTCTGGAGGCAGGTTGTTCCACTGGTTAATTGTTCTAACTATCAGGAAGTTTCTCCTTAGTTCTAGGTTGCTTCTCTCCTTGATTAGTTTCCATCCATTGCTTCTTGTCCTGCCTTCAGGTGCTTTGGAGAATAGCTTGCCTCCCTTTTCTTCGTGGCAGCCCCTGAGATATTGGAACACTGCTATCATGCCACCCCTAGTCCTTCACTTCATTAAACTAGACATACCCAATTCCAGCAGCTGTTCCTTATATGTTTTAGCCTCCAGACCTCTAATCATCTTTCTTGCTCTTCTCTGTACTCTTTCCAGAGTCTCAATATCTTTTTTACATCATGGTGACCAAAACTGGATGCAGTATTCCAAGTGTGACCTTACCAAGGCATTGTAAACTGGTATTAATACTTCACGTGATCTTGATTCTATCCCTCTGAATGAATGAATGAACCTTTATTGTCAAAGTACAACCATGTATACATTGAGATTGGCTGAGCCTCACTTCGTGCGCTCACCCCCAACTTACAGTGACACAAACCCTCCATCTTATTACACCATGTGAGCTAATTTCACAATGCACCAGCCTCGCAAGTCAATTATGCATAAAGTTTATAAAATTATTTTCCATTCAAAAGCCTAACAGCCCAATGGTAGGAGAGTAAAGAGATACTGTCCAGGATGTGAGTCATCCCTGAGAATTTCCTCACTCTTCCAAAGCAGCGAGCCCTGGCGATGTCATCCAATGGGATCAAGGGACAGCCTACAATGTCTTGTGCTGTGCTCAACACTCTCTGTAATACTTTCCTATCCGTGGCTGTCAGACCAGCATACCAAACCACAATACCATACGAGAGGACGTTCTCTATAGTAGACCAGTAAAAGGGTCATAAGCCATTGTTCTACCCTGTTCTTCCGCAAGACCCTGAGAAAGTGAAGTCTCTGTTGGGCCTTTCTGCCACCTGGGTTGTATTAACTTTCCAGGTCAGATCTTCGCAGAGATAGACTCCCAGAAATTTAAAGGAGGAAACTCTCTCCACAGAGTCCTCCCCGATGTAAAGTGTCCTCCTTTTTCCTCCGGAAGTCTAGCACTACCTCTTTCATCTTTCTGATGTTCAGGTGCGAGTTGTTGTTACAACACCATATGGATAGTTTTTGTACTCCACCCTGTATGCTGTCTCATCCCCACCTGTAATAAGACCCACCACGGTAGTATCATCTGCGAACTTAATTATCAGAGTAGATGGGTCGGATGATACACAGTCATATGTGTGCAAAGAGTACAGGTAGGGGCTAAGCATGCAGCCCTGTGGAGAGCCGGTGCAAAGCTTCAGGGGGGTGGACAAAGCAGACCCAACCCTCACTGTTTGTAACCAGTCCCTAAGAAAGTCTTGAATCCAATCGCAGATGGAGGGGGAAAATTTCAAGTCTGTTAATGTAGCCTAGCACTGTGTTGGCTTTTTTGGCAGCTGAAGCACACTGCTGGCTCATATTTAAGTGATTGTCCACTAAAACCCCAAGATCCCTCTCACAGTTACTACTATTGGGCAAAGTACCACCTATACTCCCCTTCATGGATTACTACCTTGTCGTGGCAAAGGGGCTTGCGTAATTCAATGAAACTATGAGCTATGCTGTGCAGGCCACCCAAGATGGAAAGGTCATAGCTGAGAGTTCTGACAAAACGTGATCCACTGGAGAAAAAAATGGCAACCCACTCCAGTATCTTGAAAACCCCATGGACAGTACCAAAAGGCAAAACGATATGATGCTGGAAGATGAGCCCCTCAGGTTGGGCGGCATCCAATATGCTACTGGGGAAGAGCAGAGGGCTAGTACTAGTAGCACCAGAAAGAGTGAACCAACTGGGCCAAAGCCGAAAGGATGCTCAGCTGTGGATATGTCTGGTGGTGAAAGGAAAGTCCGATGCTGTAAAGATTTTTTCTCCATAGGAACCTGGAATGTAAGATCCATGAATCAAGGAAAGCTGGACGTGGTCAAACAAGAGATGACAAGACTGAACATCAACATCTTAGGTATCAGCGAACTAAAATGGACAGGAATGGGTGAATTTAATTCAGATGACCATCAGGTATACTACTGCGGGCAAGAATCCCTCAGAAGAAATGGAGTAGCCTTCATAGTCAATAAAAGAGTAGGAAAAGCAATACTGGGATACAATCCTCAAAATGACAGAATGATCTCAGTTCGAATCCAAGGCAAACCATTCAATATCACAGTAGTACAAGTCAATGTCCCAACCACCAGTGCTGAAGAGGATGAAATTGACGGGTTCTATGAAGCCCTACAGCACCTTATAGAACTAACACCAAAAAATGATGTCCTTATCATCATGGGGGATTGGAATGCTAAAGTAGGAAGCCAAAAGATAACCAGAATAACAGGCAAGTTTGGCCTTGGAGTACAAAAGGAAGCAGGGCACAGGCTGATAGAATTTTGTCAAGAGAATATGATGGTCATAGCAAACACTCTCTTCCAACAACCGAAGAGACGTCTCTACACATGGACATCACCAGACGGTCAACACAGAAATCAGATTGACTATGTGCTCTGCAGACAAACATGGAGAAGCTCTATACAGTCAGTAAAAACAAGACCAGGAGCTGACTGTGGCTCAGACCATGAACTTCTCATTGCAAATTTTAGGCTTAAACTGAAGAAAGTAGGAAAAAGCACTAGGCCACTCAGGTATGAATTAAACCGTATCCCTGTTGAATATACAGTAGAGGTGACAAATAGATTTAAGGAATTAGATCTGATAGACAGAGTGCCTGAAGAACTATGGACAGAGGTTCGCAACATTGTACAATAGGTAGCAACCAAAACCATCCCAAAGAAAAAGAAATGCAAGAAAGCAAAATGGCTGTCTGAGGAAGCTTTGCAAATAGCTGAGGAAAGGAGGGAAGTGAAAGGCAAGGGAGAAAAAAAAAGATACACCCAATTGAATGCAGAATTCCAGAGAATAGCTAGAAGAGATAAGAATGCCTTCTTAAATGAACAGTGTAAAGAAATAGAAGAAAACAATAGAATAGGGAGGACCAGAGTTCTTTTCAAGAAAATTGGAGAGATGAAGGGAACGTTTCATGCAAAAATGAGCATGATAAAGGACCGAAATGGCAGGGACCTAACAGAGGCAGAAGAGATTAAGAAGAGGTGGCAAAATTACACAGAAGAGCTATACAAGAATGAGCTTAATGTCCCTGATAATCACAATGAGGTGGTCACTGACCTTGAGCCAGACATCCTAGAATGTGAAGTGAAGTGGGCCTTAGAAAAACTGAGCAACAACAAAGCTAGTGAAGCTGACAGTGTTCCGGGTGAGCTATTCAAAATCTTAAAAGACGATGCAGTAAAAGTGCTACACTCAATTTGCCAGCAAGTTTGGAAAACTCAACAGTGGCCACAGGATTAGAAAAGATCAGTTTACATTCCAATTCCAAAGAAAGGCAGTGCCAAAGAATGTTCAAACTACCGCACCATTGCACTCATTTCTCATCCTAGTAAAGTTATGCTTAAAATCCTACAAGCTAGACTTCAGCAGTATGTGGATCGAGAACTACCAGAAGTACAGGCAGGATTTCGAAGAGGCAGAGGAACTAGAGATCAAATTGCCAACATACGTTAGATCATGGAGAAAGCTAGGGAGTTCCAGAAAAACATCTACTTCTGCTTCATTGACTATGCTAAAGCCTTTGATTGTGTGGATCATAACAAACTGTGGCAAGTTCTTAAAGAGATGGGAGTACCAGACCATCTTATTTGTCTCTTGAGAAACCTATATGCGGGCCAAGAAGCAATAGTGAGAACTGGACACAGAAACACTGATTGGTTCAAAATTGGGAAAGGAGTCCGGCAAGGCTGTAAACTGTTGCCCTGCCTATTTAACCTATATGCAAAGCACATCATGAGAAAGGCAGGGTTAGAGGAATCAAAAGTTGGAATTAAGATTGCCGGAAGAAATATCAACAACCTCAGATATGCAGATGATACCAGTCTAATGGCAGAAAGTGAAGAAGAACTAAAGAGCCTCTTGTTGCGGGTGAAGAAGGAGAATGCAAAAGTTGGGTTGAAACTTAACATTAAGAAAACCAAGATCATGGCATCCGGCCCTCTCAATTCCTGGCAAATACATGGGGAAGAAATGGAGGTAGTGACAGATTTTATTTTCCTGGGCTCCAAGATCACTGCAGATGGGGACTGTAGCCAAGAAATTAAAAGACGCTTGCTCTTGGGGAGGAAAGCAATGGCAAATCTAGACAGCACACTAAAAAGCAGAGACATCACCCTGTCAACAAAAGTGTGTATAGTCAAGGCTATGGTCTTCCCACTTGCAATGTATGACAGTGAAAGCTGGATCATAAACAAGGCTGAGCACCAAAGAATTGAGGCCTGTGAACTATGGTGCTGGAGAAGACTCCTGTGTGTCCCTTGGACTGCAAGGCTATCAAACCAGTCAGTCCTAGAGGAGATCAACCCTGACTGCTCTTTAGAAGGCCAGATCCTGAAGCTAAACTCAAATACTTTGGCCCTGTAATGAGAAAGATGGACTCACTGGCGAAGAGCCTAATGCTGGGAAAGATTGAGGGCAAGAGAAGAAGGGGACGACAGAGAATGAGGTGGCTGGATGGAGTCACTGAAGCAGTAAGTGTGAGCTTAAATGGACTCCAGAAGATGGTAGAGGACAGGAAGGCCTGGAGGAACATTGTCCATAGGGTCACAATGAGTCGGACATGACATCGCAGCTAACAACAACAACTGCCTATACTATACCTGTACATTTGGTTTTTCTTGCCTAAATGTAGAAACTTACTTTTTTCACCATTGAACTTCATTTTGTTAGATAGTGCCCAGTGTTCAAGTCTGTCCAGATCCTCCTATATCTTAAGCCTGTCTTCTGGAGTGTTGGCTATTCCTGCCAGCTTGGTTTTTCTGCAAATTTGATGAGTTCCCCCTCTATCCCCTCATCCAAATCGTTGATGAAGATGTCAAAGAGCACTGGGCCTAGAAAAGAGCCCTGGGGCACCCCACTACACACTTCCCTCCATGTAGATGTGGTTCCATTGGGGACCACACCCTGAGTACGGCCGTTCAGCCAGCTACGAATCTATCTGGTGGTGATGCTGTCTAACCCACATTTTTCTATCTTATCAAGTAGTAGGTTGTGATCTACTTTATCAAATGCCTTACTGAAGTCCAAGTAAATTATATCGACAGCATTCCTCTTATCCACTAATTTTGTCCCTTGGTCAAAGAATGCAATAAGATTTGTCTGGCATGATCTTTTCTTAACAACCCCATGTTGGCTTTTAGTAATGATTTTGTTTGCTAGGTGCTCACTGATTCGTTGTTTGATTATCTTTTCCAGAATTTTCCCAAGTATTGATGTCAGGCTGATAGGTCTGTAATTTCCTGGAACCATTTTTTCCCCTTTTTTGAAGATGGGAATTACATCAGCTCTTTTCCTGTCCTCTGGTAGTTCTCCAGTGCTCCAGGATCTTTGAAAAATATAGTTCAGTGGTTCTGAGTTCACATCTGCCAGTTCCTTGAGAACCTTGGAGTGTAATCCATCTGGTCCTGGTGATTTGAACTTGTCTAGGCTGGACAGGTGCTCACTTAGCATTTTCTTGCCTATCTTTATTTGCATTTCTACTCTGTTTTTTATGGCACTGGTTTTGGTAGGTTGGACTGTTTTTTTCCCTTTGTGTAAAGACAGATGCAAAAAACAAGTTAAATAGTTCTGCTTTCTCTCTGTTGCTTGTCATCTTCTTGCCACTTTCACTACTAATGGACCAATCGTTTCCTTCACTTTTTTCTTGTTTTTTACATGTTGAAAGAAGCTTTTTTTTTGTTATTTTTGATTTTGGTCGCAAGCCTTAGTTCATTTTGAGCCTTAGCTTTCCTCACTTCATCTTTGCAGGCTTGGGCTATT
Organism: Daboia siamensis; assembly: GCA_024449315.1. Taxonomy (NCBI): domain Eukaryota; kingdom Metazoa; phylum Chordata; class Lepidosauria; order Squamata; family Viperidae; genus Daboia; species Daboia siamensis. Next base: position 2,487,109 of record JAKJMR010018393.1, on the reverse strand, counting down.
TGCTGATATTCTGAATTAGTTATGTGCCCCTCTTTCCACTTCCTATACTTGTCCTTTTTATCTTTCAATTTATCAGAGAGTTCTTTATGTAGCCATGCTGGTTTCTTTTGTGAGCTGTTATTTTTCCTCTTTGTTGGTACTGTGCTAGACTGGGCTTTTATTATCTCACTTTTCAAAATTTCCCAAGCTTCTTGAGTTGTTTTCCCCTTTAGGATTCTCATCCATGAAATCCTTCCCAAGCTCTCTCTAGGTTTATTGAAATTAGCTCTCTTAAAATCCAAGACTCTAGTTTGACTGTATTCTATTGCTTGTGCTTCCATAATATTAAATTCCAATGTTGCATGATCACTTCCTCCCAAGGTTCCTGTGGCTTCAACACCTTCTATCATTTCATCTCTGTTAGTGAGAATTAGATCCAAAATGGTTAATCTCCTAGTTCCCTTTTCTACTTTTTGGTTGACAAAGTTGTCTGCTAGGTTTGTCAGGAATCTGTTTGATCTTCCACTTGATGCAGAGTTTGTCTCCCAGTTGATGTCAGGGTAGTTAAGTCCCCCATTACTATTGTGATGTGCTTCCTACATACCTTAGTTAGTTAAATTAGCTAAGGTAGTTAGAAACCTGTTGCTTTCTATCTATAATTCACCTACAATTATGGACAGGCACAGCTAGCTTAATTAGTTTAGAGTGAAGAATATCACGAATGATGGTATTGAAAGCTGAGCTGAAGTCCACAAAAAAGGACCTCTGCATAGGTCCCTGGGGGATTTAAGCAGTGGTGGGATTCAGCCAGTTTGCACCACTTCAGCAGAACCGGTAGCTAATTTTTTGTTGCCCAGGCCCAGAATGGACTTCCGGAAGTGGCATCCACACAGAGAACTGGTTGTTTACATATTTGAATCCCACCACTGGATTTAATATGTTGCAAGATGTACTGCATTGCTATATTGACACCATCATCTGCTGATCTAGTTGCGTGGTAGACAAACTGCAAGGGGTTTAGTTACAGATCTGTAATGGTTTTCACATGGGCCAGCATTTTCAAAGACTTTCATAACTACAGATGTCAGAGCAACCAGTCTGTAGTCATTCATCTCCTTGATATGGAGGGTTTCTTGGGCACTGGAATGACAGTAGAATGTTTGAAGGAAGAAGGAACATAACACATCTCCAGTGATTTGTTAAAAATGCCGGTGAAGATAGGGGCTAGTACAGACTTTCAAACAAGAAGGAGTTACTCTGTCTGGAACTAGTGGTTTTCCAATCTTTTGTCTATGACATGGACATAGTGTCATGGTTCCAACAGATGAAACTCTTCAAAAGAACTTCAAGGCATTGTTTACCTTAAAGAATCTTTTATTTGAGAAACAAAGTATCGGCACTACATAACTGAAACCAAAAACTAAATTCCCCTCCCCTGGGTACAAAGTAGCAAAGCACAATTCCCTCCTCCAAATCACATTCCCCAATTAGCTTGAAGCATGGGGTTTCTCCTAGCTCTCCAGCCCACCAAAACTCTATCAACTCTGGCCCCAATGTCCTTGGGTTCCCATAGCTGAGTTATTATTCTTATGACTAGCTGGACCCTCATCCACATTTCCCCTCCCAGCATCAACTTACTCTAAAAGCAATTGAGGAAAATGGCTGCATTTCCATCTGTTGTCAAAGCAAGAACATCCGATGTTAGCAGTGTTGACACATAGCACATTAGAGAACATGCTTCTTTGTGTTCTGTATCACCTTTACCCCTTCAAACACAGATCACTGCACAGCTTTAATAGAGATAGCATCAGTGTCAGAGAAGTGCAAAGTATAAAATTGAAGTGCCCATCATTATGACACTAATACTCACTAATTACAGTGTGCAGATTATCAGTTATTTCATGCAAATGATTACAGGCAGAAGAATAACAATTTCCTGTTATGGAAAATTGCTCAAATTTGTCTAGAAACTACTTGAGTTTAACAAGGGACAGTGACATAATAGTTCAGCAATTTATCTGCCTTGTTCTATGCATATGTTTTCTTCTCTGATGTATCTCTTGGTTGCTTTGAAGACTAATTTACACTTTGTGAATAGACCACTAAAGTGAAACTGAAACGAGAGAGGATGTCTGAAAGAGCCATTAAAGACTGAAGATCTATGGATCTCCAACAAATAATTATCATTCAGTGTTATTTGATTTATACAGAATTAGAGAAGATATTGTTCCTTTGACAGTACTATCTTGCTGCTTTTTGTGGAATTTATAAATGAAGAAAGCAACTTGGGATATATCAATTGCTAATGTTAAAAGAATAAAATGTACTCATTGAACCATGTAGTAGTTATTAAAATAAATAACTCAGGGCCTTGTTTTTTCTTGTAGCCCTAGAACCTTAATTACAAGTTGTTTTGAAAAGAAAGATCTTCTATGGCTAAAGAAAATTATGTTAGGAAAACATTAAGGATGATAATAGGTTATGGCATTTGCATGTGGTAGATTAGAAGGGCATCACAAGGAACTATAGGGATTATAAGCAGTCTTAAGTGAATCTGCACCATTGATTACATCAGAATTTGACCAATTAAAACAGGTTGTTGAGGTTGGGAGGTTAGACATAATGTGAATTTTCAGATCAGCATTATTATGTGATAAATGTTACTGCATGACTAAAGCCCTGTCCCTTTTTAACACTCATCACACAGATATGAAAAAGAAGGAATATTGATTGTGTAGTTGCACTTACCATTTTTGCTTTTGTGACCCCATTCTGTGAACATCTCTGCCATAATGTCCATATAAGATTGTTCATTTCCATCTATAGGGCAAATGAAGCTCGAATCTGTCTGTTCGAGGTGATACACCGATTAAGGTATTTTCCCAAAACTGGGACAGTTAACATTTGTACTTCAATTTCCAGACTCAATCATTATTTTGAGCAAACTTGGAAACAAGCATAATTCATAAAGAGCAAGATTGCTATTAACTTAGTTGAGTTGGGCAGTTACAGAAATAAAATTAATTATAATAAATAAATAAATATTATTGTAATGCTCCCAATATCAAGCTTTTACATATATAGCAAACATGAACTGGGAAAAAAATCAAGATAGAATTACAAGAAGATGTGACTATGAAATTTAGGTTTTTGCTATGACTAAACATTTTTTATTCTTTATTTTTACCGAACAATAGAAGATTCCTTCAGCTAACAGCACATATCGCTGCATTAAACACAAAATGGATTAGTTTATTCAGGCTAGCATTTCATATTAGAAGCTGGGATTTATCTTATATCAGAGCCTTTGCTAAAGTAATTTATTGTTTAATGTTGAAATGGTCTTAACGTAAGTAATCAGATTTCAGAGCAACATGAAATATACAGTAGTATGGAGGAGATACAATTGTCTTTGTATCTAGCTTTTTCAGTTCTTTGAATTTTTCCCATCTTAAGCCTTCTGATATTTCCCAATATGTATATCTGAAGCTGAATACTTTGGTTTTTTTGGTGCCATTAGGAAACAAATCCTCATAAGACAACCTTCCATCGATTATTCAATGACCAAATTTAGAACATCATTTGAACACCCATTGCTTGTGATATTTATTGTTTTAGCTGGGCATACGTTTAATCCTTTTTTAACTTTTGTATTTTTGTATCGTTATATACTTGCCCTGTACACCGCCCTGAATCCTTCGGGAGAAGGGCAGTATATAAATAAAATTATTATTATTATTATTATTATTATTATTATTATTATTATTATTATTAATCCAGCCCTTCTTACATTTCTAGTTTAAAATAAAAGAGTTAAAGAGAAAGGGAAAATTCTCTGTTCTTGTAACCACTTTGGAAGGACATATTATCATAACAAATAGTCTTTGTCTATTCATGATTAGCCCATAACTTAGGCAACTTAAAGCAACTTAGCTATTCCAGTAATCAAACAGAAAGTACTTTCTTCTGCTCATGAATGTTTTTGGCATGAATATGATCTGGGGATTTTATCAGTGATATGGTTAGTGACAGATCCAGAGACTGGGATCTGCCCAACATCTATTGGTTATTTTAGCTTGCTGCAGGCATGTTCCCTCCCCTTCATTGCCATTTCTTTCTATGACATTTTGGCTTGGGATCCAGGAGAGCTCAACCATCTGGCTTCCACAGATGTACTGCTTAAGCACTTTATACATAAGAATTTAGTGCTTTTGAAAGAGTGCTAAAACTTGCTTATTAAATTTGGGTTAAGTGCTCTTTTGAAAAAAATGCTAGACGTGAACTTAGAAATCATGTCTGTATTCTCTAGACAGAATGCTAATCGTGTACTACACAGAAGGATTTCAAACTGGAAGGAGAGTTGGGTTCTACCAGCTATATGTTGCTGATTTGGTCAACAATTAGTAAACTATGGATTTCCACTGCTTCAGTCAATGGGGTTCCATTTTTTTTACTGTTTTAATTATCTGGGGGTGCAGGTCATTTTGCCTATCTTTGTGTCACTTTACTTCTTCATGAATGCTTACAAGTGCTGCAGCCAAACACCTCACAACCAGGACTGTCATTCCCTTGCTGCATCTTCAAGGATGGAAATTACTTGTAGGTGATTGCTCTCTCCTACCTCATCCTTTTTCTGCACCTGCCAACCCAACTACCATTTCATAGGTACAATATAGAGAAGGGATACAGATGAAGCATCAGGTTTCAAACATTACCATACTTGTATCCTGACACTTGGGCAACTGGAAATTTGGCTAAATCTATCCATTAGTCCTTGCACTAGGTCAAGTCAAGAAACAGCAGCAGTGTTTCTCATTCTTTGAGATGTGTAGATTTCAACTTCTACAATTCCCAAGCTAGCCTGCTGGCTGGGGAATTCTGGAGTTGAGGTCCACACATTTTTAAATTGCCAAGGTTGAGAAACACTGGGATATAGAAACAGAATCTTGAAAGCCTGATATTTTCCCTCTCTCCATCGTATATCAAGAAACTTAATGCAGTTTAAGCATCTTTCTAAAGTTCTCTTTTTCCAAACTTAAATCATGTTATGCAAATTGTCCCATTATTTTTCCAACATTGTTTGCATGGTTCTCTACACCGTCCAAGTCACTTACCTACTTTTGCTAAGTTCTGTTCCTCCGTAAGTGACAGAAAGCAATTGACAGATGTTTTTGCTGCTGGCAAGTGAGATGATGCATGGAAGAAACAACAATGAAACCAGAGAACTTCATCAACTGTTTTCTTAACTTGCCCCTCATTAAAACTATAAGGAAGCTGACCTTGTTTCATAGGCAGAATAGGGAAATTTATACTAATATAGTTTTTTGTGGACTCAGAGACTGCAGGATAGGACATTTACTGGCTTGCATGACTGTGCCTGATCTGTGCATTTATTGCAAAGTCTGTCTGTCTCTCTCTGTGTGTGTGCACACACACACATGGGGGGGGGATTAATTCAGGTTGAAAAGCACAACAAAAAGAAAACTATGCTGACATTTTTGGGATTATTTCTTCAAAGCATTTTTCTTCTCTGATGAAAGAGGCATCTGTTTTACTTCTCAGCCCCTAGAGTTGTTTAAAATTTATTTAGAAACTTTGATTAGAAACTACCGCTTTGAGTTTTATTTATTGCAGAAAGAGAAGTCCTGTTTGTTTACTTGCTTTTTCCTTGTCAGGAAGACAGAGATACTCTTATCACTTTGTAGCCTTTGCTCATGTTTCCTGATTTAAAAATAGTCTTGACTTTTATTCCTGGCAATTATTCCAAGGATAAGAAGTCAGGGAAGCTGTGATCTGCTGGAAAAAATGTCTCTTTTGAAAAGACAAGGAACCAATGTATATCCCTAGTCAATTTATTTTGGTTATCTAAGGCAGGGGTGCTTCAGGAATTCTGGGAGTTGAAGTCCACAAGTCATAACAGGGTCATGGTTCTCCACCCCTGATCTAAGGCCATATTGAACTTTTTACCCATAAGATTTTCTTCGACATTTTTTTGCCTCTGAAATGGCATAAAGTGGAAACCATTTTCTTTTCTTTCAGACACACACACACACACACAGAGAGAGAGAGAGAGAGAGAGACAGACAGACAGACAGACAGACCGACAGACATAGATTTTCATGGAATAGAGCTGGTTTATCTGAGGGACCATTATGGATGTCATCTGCCAAGGACCTACATTTAGCAGTAGTAGGTGGCAGTTCTTCTCTGTTACAGCACCCATCTTCTGGAACATTCATTGAATGTTAACTGCATCCCTTTTGATGTTCGTGAAGTCCCTCAAGACCTGAGTATGTTATCAGGCCTGGAGATTCCAGGGAATTGGAAACTTGTTTCAATGACTCCAACTATTGAGGTGAATACTCACTCTCTCTCTGTGTGTTTGGGTTTTGTATATATTTTAATTTTAATTTAGTTTTAATTATGTTTATTTCTAATGCTGATCTTTCTATTTTTTAAAGGTCAGTTTTTACATATGTATTCATTTTTATTGACTATTGTAAGCTACCCAGAGTCACTTTTCACAAGATGGGTTATTTATGTAAAGAGATAGAGATAAATATATTTTTCTTCCCATCCCTATGGATGGTATGTGTCTTCCTCACACCTTCAACCAGAGGGCTGGGAGTTTGAAAGTTTTGTTCAGTGACTTTACTGTTCCTAGCACTGCACCTTTCTGTACAAAGAGCTCTGCTGTTGTTCCGGGATCTCTTGGAGCCATTCTCCCAGTTTAGGAGTCACAACCCCGAGTGCCTTTACTTTTCACATCACTCTAGTATTTGCTTCAGACCCTGGTACTCCTCCAGCTTCTCATACTCCTTTTTCCTGATGTTGCTGTCACTTGGCACTTCTACATCTATCACTAACACTGTCTTCTAGTTCTTGTATGCTACCACAATGTCTGATTGATTAGCTATTACTTGCTTATCCATCTGGATCTGGAAGGTCCATAAGATCTTAGCCTTGATATTCTCTACAACCTTCTGTGAAATGTCACATCCGGATTTGGAACATTTGGAACCATACATTGTGCAGATATTCCTGTATACAATGACAGTTACTTGGTTGTGCCATTCAGTCTATACTGTTCCTGTCTGTATATTATTCCCTACTACTATTTGTTGGTCTATATCATAGCATGCACCTCAAACGGAATGGGACTTTTAGGTTGCCACCATTGGCTGCACCCACTTTGCCACTGGTGCTCTGCCTCAGCCCATTTACAGCCAGATTTCCTCCTCCCCTGGCCCTCCCCTGGCCATTCTCCCTAGCCAATGGGCCCCTGGCCCTCTGCCCCTTGCCCTTCAGCCCAGGCACCCTTTGTTCTGAGTGTTTCACTCCTTGAGACAAGAAGCTGCCAGCCAATTGGGTGGCAGGTGGCAATGAAGGGCAACTGAGAAGGCTGTGATTTATGACAAGTTATGGGAGAGACCAGGGACGCGGTGGCTCAGTGGGTTAGGACGCTGAGCTTGTCGATCTGAAGGTCGGCAGTTTGGCGGGTCAAATCCTGAGTGCCACGTAACAGAGTGAGCGCCTGTTACTCGTCCCAGCTTCTGCCAACCTAGCAGTTCGAAAGCACGTAAAAATGCAAGTAGAAAAATAGGAACCACTATGGTGGGAAGGTAACATGCCGGCCACATGACCACGGAGACGTCCTTGGACAAGCGCTGGCTCTTCGGCTTTGAAACGGAGATGAGCACCGACCCCTAGAGTTGGCAACGACTAGCACGCATGTGCGGGGGAACCTTTACCTTTACCTTTATGGGAAAGACCAAGATCGGAAGAGGGGGAGCAGGCCATCGGTGTTTGCACACAGCTGGGGGGATGCCTGGGGGAGGAGGCAGGCAAAGGCTTCTTGCGTGTGGATTCTTCTGATGCCTGGGGAGGGGGCGGCAGATGATTGGTG
>JAKJMR010018393.1:2450924-2479214 GCA_024449315.1 Daboia siamensis | reverse complement strand
GTGGAGGGCCAGGGACGCATTGGCCAGGTAGAATGGCTGAGGGAGGCCCAGCGGAGAAGGAAAGCTGGCTGTAAATGGGCTGAGGCAGATGGCCAGTGAAGTGGGTTGGCTAATGGTGGGAGCCTAAAAGGTCCTTGACCCACCTCAAATCCCATCTAATGTGACAGACTCTGTTTCTGTGGATCTGGTACTTAGTGCTTGCTCTTCTGCTGCTAGGGTCAGTACCTTAGTGCTGGTCTTTTAGTTCCTTCCTTTCCAGGCACTGGTAAGATTTCCCAATGTCAGCTATCTCAGCTGCTGGTGGGGGTACATTTCGTACAGGGTGTTGTCTTGCCATGGTATTTCCTCTGTTTGATTTTCTTTCCATGTCTGCTGCTGTCTCAGGCATTGTCTCACAAGCTCATCTTTGGATGCTGTCTTGCTGACATACCTGTGGATGCACTGGTTTTGTCAAGGACAGTGGCTTTGACATTCACCAAATTCTGCCTGCCTGTTTCTGGCTGGTGTCTGGCTGGGATGGAAATCTCCATATATTGTGAGAAGCTTCTGGGTCTTCACATCAATAGCTTTCATGTCCTCCTTTGGCCAGCTCATTGACAGCTCATGGACAGTAAGTCAGCGTTGGGAGCTAATCGCCCCAACGCGCCATTTAAACTCTGCGGGTAATCGGCCCCATCCTCCCTTGGGCAGACCAGCATCCAGCTGAGCCTGCTTAAAACTCCGCCCCCTTCCCATCTCCTCGTGCAGTGTCCCACCACCCTGGCCCCGAGATCCATACGGATTGCAGGTAGGTATGTGCCCCAAACCCCCCTACCATGCTCCCCTGAGCCCCAATTGTGCTCCCCTCCACCATCCTATGTCTCAGTGCTGCAACCCCCCACAACCCCCCTGTCAGCCGAGCGTGGTTTTGGCCTGCCTGGCAATGTCGCCAAAGAGGAGGCAGCGGAGAAGCCCCAAAACCGGATGTGGCTGTCTTCCTGTTTGCCTGTGGGTCTTTCCGGCAGCTTCGTCGGCGCGGACGCTCCACAAGGACCCAGAGCAGCTGCCCCTCGGGAATGCTGTGAGCTCTGTGCGGCTGCCCATGGTGGCTGGCAGCCGTTCCGCCGCCAGTTGTGCTGCAACTGGGTGGCATCCGCTATGGGGTTTGTGCGGGCGGTGTGCGTAGTGCTCCCCCAGCTCCCCTCATGTTGTCGAGCCCACGGGGCTTGACACTACCATGGTATCTGATGACTGGCAGGACATATATATTGATAGCATGAATCTTGTTCTTCCCATTGAATTGGCTCTTCAGGACTTCTTTGCTAATACTTAAATGTTGCTCTCTTCTTTGCATTCTCACAGTGGTTCATGGTTTCCATGTGGCTTGAGATACCAAGGTACTTGTAGCTGGCCTGTATGCCTGCTACTAAATACTGAATACTGAATACTTCATTCATGAACTATTCCTTCAGAGCAAAGTTTCTTCTTTTTCTTTTCAAGTATGAGTTTTATAATGCAACACAATTACAAATTGTGTTCCAGAGCAAAAAATATTGTAGGATAATGCTCTACATTCCAAACTTTTGAGCACTTTAAAATCTAAAATATTTATAGTCACTATAGTAAGAAAAATTCTGGCAGGTCTCTGCAATAGGATTTAATACTGCTTTTGCTGCACATAAATGAAGGGATTATATTATCAATAATTAAGCTTAATTTTTCTGCCATGAAATCCCATTAGGGATGTATCATGGACCATGATTTTATCCCCTGGATCAGTAGATGTGTTTGATTACAGTGTTCAGATATACTGTATAGTATATAGTATATAGATAGTATAACATAGTTATTAGATCACTTTCAGGATCAATCTTACAAAAGCTTATGTGGTAATTGCTTTGTTATTCAAAATGCCATAAGTTTCTTTGTAGTAAGTATTGTATAGTGGCTTCTTGGAGACATTAACCAGACCGAGTTAATGCAACAGGTTTATTTGCAAGAATAAGAGAACTGAACTCAACCGACAGACTGACAGCTATTTATATCTGCTGCCACTAGGTGGTGACCAATCAAATTGAAATCTGGTTTCCCACTCAAATACAAGCTTCAGTTTCACTCCAAAACAGTTGGAGATACATTTAAATCAAACACATTAACTGTTAATATCAGTACATAACACCCCTTCCCCCTGGACAAAGGTCAACCTCAGTACATTTTATGAACATAGTCATTTAAATATGCTGGTGGATTACGAGTTCTTTTGGAGTGCCACAATGCTGCTTGGGGCTCCCGATCAACTTGCCAGTTGGCCATATCCGATAGAGCCATGCTGCTATGTCCACACTGGGTAGACCAGTGCCACTAGGTCCGTTCGTACTGGGTATACCTGTACAGCTGTGTTCGCTCACATCACTTGCCATCAAACTGTATACTGTTCTGTGGTGACTCTGGTTCCTCTTGTACAGTTTTTGTGGGTCTGTGCAGTTTGGGAATGGCAGCTTCCCTATACATGTCTATAGTCCTCTTGCTTTCTGCTCCAGGACTTTGACTTGCCTGCCGCTGCTGCAATTGGTCAATGTGGCATCAGACTACACAACTGTCATCCAGGGCCACCTTGTAGGATAGTGGCCCTGACACCTTTGTCACAATAGCAACCACCCAAGGTGCCCCCTGCCCATAGTTTCTTGTCCAAACAGGCTCACCCAGCTGTAAATTCCTCGAAGGCTTGGGTTGTGATGTTTCTGCAGCTGATCTGTCTGGATGGAGATAGTCCAGCTTTGTTGTGAGTTGACGACCCCATCTAAGCTCAGCTGGGCTGCAACCTGTAGTGGTACTTGGCATTGTATGCCGGAACAAAAGAAAGTCTGCCAGGCGATGATTCCAGTCTCCTGTCGTTAGTATTTTCAGAGACAATTTTGTGGATCTCACCATCCATTCAGCTTGGCCATTGGAAGCTGGATGGAATGGAGCTGAAGTGGTGTGTCTAATCATATTAGCTTTAAGGAAGGACTGGAACTCTGCTACCATGAATTGTGCCCTGTTGTCTGACACAATGACATCCAGCAGACCATGTGTAGCAAAAAGCCTGTGCAGTTCCTGGATGGTCCTGGCAGTAGTCATAGATTGGACATGTACTACCTCTAGCCATTTTGAATAGCTATCCACTACAATGAGGAATACCTGTCCCTGAAATGGTCCTGTAAAGTTGATAGGCATGCAAATCCATGGAGTGTGTGTGGCCTCCCAGTGGTGCACTGGGTGCTTGAGGCATTTCTGGCTGGGTTTCTTGGCAGACCCAACAGCTCCTTACTTGAGCCTCAATGTCCTTATCCTGACCTGGCCACCACAAGTAGCTTCTTGCAAGTGCCTTCATTCTAATGATTCCAGGATGCCACTCATGCAGAGTTTCTAGTACTCTGGCTTGCAATGTGGGCGGAACAATCACCCTGCTTGCCCACAATACACAACCCTTGTGGGCTGACAGCTCATCCTTTCTGCTGTCATAGCTCTGGAACTCTGGACTTGGCCTGTTTTCTGGCCATCCCCTCAACACCCAGTTCAGAACGCAGCTGAATGTTCTGTCAGTGGCAGTTTCAGCAGCCACATCTCCTGTGTGTAGGGGTGTTTTAGGAAGATCCTGGATTGCTAGGATGTGAGCTGCTGAGGCTGGGGCTGGATCAGTTTGAGGTAGGGGCAGTTGGCTGAGTGCATCAGCATGGCCCATTTCCTTGCCTGGCTTATGGACTATCCTGTATGAATAGGAAGCTATAAAAATTGACCATCGCAGCATCCTTGATGACAGGATCTGTGGAGTCTGCTTGTCAGCTGTAAAGAGGCAAAGCAGTGGCTTGTGATCAGTGAAAATGGTGAAGGGTCGCCCATATAGGAAGTCATGGAATTTCTTAATTCCTGCTACAATAGTGAGAGCTTCCTTGTCTATTTGAGCATAGTTTCTCTCTGCTGATGATAATGTTCTAAAATAATATGCTATGGGGGCTTCACAACGATCTGCCATTTGATGGCTTAGAACTGCTCCAACGCCATAAGGAGATGCATCACATGCTAAAATCACAGGCAGTTGTTCATTAAAATGGGCTATCATGGAGTTTGATGATAGCAGTGATTTGACTGCTCTGAATGCTTTGCTGTGGGTGCTTGCCCATACCCAGGGTGATTTTTTGTCTAATAGACAATGGAGTGGCTCTGCCAATGCAGCTTTGTGGGGCAGAAATGAGTGATAAAAGTTTAAACGTCCTAGAAATGCCTGCAGCTCCCCTTTGGATTTAGGTCTGGGGGCTTGTTGGATACCTTTCAGCTTAGCCTCTGATGGATGGATTCCAGCAGCATCTATCCAGAATCCCAAGAACTCAGTAGAGTCCACACCAATTTGACACTTTTCTTTTTTTAAGTTCAACCCGGCTTTGTGGAACCATTGAAGAACTGCTCTGAGGTGATATGCTAGGACTGCTGCAGATTCATCTGCAATCAGTACGTCAACAAAATAGGGGCAGATGCCTGCTGTGATATCATCATCTAGCAGCTGCTGGTAGGCTTGTGCAAGGTCTAGTTTGATAAACAGATGACCTCCTTGAAGTGATGTGAGGATGGAACTGGGTAAGCATGTTGCTGTAGTGCCTTGTTGATTGTACACTTGTAGTCTGCACAGATACAGACATCCCCATTGGGCTTCACCAGAGTTACTATGGGAGTCTCCCATGGGTTGGAGCACTCCCTGTTGCACTAATTTGTCCAGCTCCGCATCGATTTTTGGTTTTAAAGCAAAGGGCACTCTGCATGGTTTTATCCTTATTGGAGTGAGAGCCGGATAAAGATTAAGGGAAATGGGTATCCCTTTGTATTGTCCTAGGTTAGGACTGAACACATCAGCATACTCTTGGCATACTGCTGCCAGGTCAGCTGTTTGAGTATGATGTATGCCAGTTACTTGGATGCCCAGGGCTTTGAACCAGTCCAATCCTATTAGACTTGTACCCTGCCCTTCAATGACCACAATGCTGAACTCTTTGAATCTGACCCTTACGGAGGCTTCGCCTTTCACCGCAATGTGGCAATTTTGAAAATCTGTCAGAACAAGGCTTGATGGTTTGAACTGAACTCGGTTCTTGTCTGCAGATATAACTGAAAGTCTTGTAAGAAATGATGGACAGAGCTGACCGATGTCAAGCTCCATGAGTTGGAACAAGGGACCCCTTGTATTTTGACTTGAAGTCTCAGCTTCTCTTTAAGGGGGCATTGGATTCCCATCCACAGAATGCTTCTCCTCCCAGAACAGTATCCGATCCTGTTCTGCCCCGGGGCCCATTTACCTTTCTGCGGGACGTCTGCAGTTTAAGCATTTGTCTGGCAACCTCTACAGATTCTGGCGATATAGCCTTGCTTCCCACATGCACGGCACACTGCTGTGCGAAACCTGCACTCAGTCCTTTTGTGTTGTTCCCCATAGCTCGTGCAGCTTGGAGGAATGGTTGTTTGTGCTGTAGGATGATGCTGTTTAACGGGTTTCCTCTGTAACCGGTCAATCTCATTATCCTCTTCCAAATCTTCTGGTCTCTCAATGGTCTCTTGATGCACAGCTACCTGGCTCGAGAGTGACTTTGAGGCCATAGATCCTTCATCGCTCCACCGGCGGCTTCATCTGCCATGATTTTCTTTAGGGCATCTTGGAAGGTCAGCTTTTCCATGGCAAATAGACACTGCTGTGAGTCTCTATTCATCAGCCTGCACACGAGTCTGTCCCTGAGATGATCCTCCAGGTCTGGGAACTCACAGTGGTGTGATGCTTGTCAGAGTGTGGCTGTGAACTCAGCTGCCAACTCCCCTGACTTTTGCTCTCTCTGTTCAAAAGCAATTATGGACAGCTTGGGTTTGAAGTGTTCTTTCAGTCTTATTTTTAAGTCAGCATATGTTACTGACTCAATGCTGGCTGGCACCACCAGATTCTCTGATCTGATTGGCCCACAGGTAGTTGCCCATCATGGAGACATAGGAGCTCCACTGTTCTGGGTGGGAGACATCAAACTCATTGAGCCTGCCAAGCTTGGCCATGGCAGGCATTCAGTGAGGTCCTGGTCACTGCCTTCCACTGCAAGAGGAGCTGAATGCCTATATCTTGGGGACGGATCCTTCAGGACAACTCTGCCTCCAGCGTGGCTTACTGGCAGGCAGGGTGGCAATGTGGTCCTACCAGGATTCTTGTGCCTGGTCTGACACCCAGTGACTTCAGACCTGAAAGGAGTCAGCTCTCTTCTTTAGCAGCATCCCACCTTCATCGCCACTATTGTACAGTGGGTTGTTGGAGACATTAACCAGACCTAGTTAATGCAACAGGTTTATTTGCAAGAATAACAGAACTTAACTCAACCAACAGACTGACAGTTATTTATACGTGCCGCCACTAGGTGGCGACCAATCAAATTGAAAGCTGGTATCCCATTCAAATACAAGCTTCAGTTTCCCTCCAAAACAGTTGGAGACACATTTAAATCAAACACATTAACTGTTAATATCAGTACATAACATAAGTACTGCAAAAAAGCCAGTCTGGTGCTCTGGTTAAGTGATCAGGCTAGAAATCAGGAGACTCTTAGCCCCACCAGCTGCCTGGCCTTGGGCCAGTCACAAGTGTCTTAGCCCTAGGAAGCAGACAAGGGCAAAGCAATTCTGAAATCTGCCAAGAAAAATGCAGGGACTTGTCTAGGCAGCTGCCAGGATCAATGGATCAAAGAACAAAACAACAAAAAATTGTTGCAAAAATAAAGTGCTACCCCTTTTCAGAAGCTGATTCTGGAATGAGTAACTGAGGCCATGGCATATTCTCAACCAAAGTTTTCCTCCCATAAATCATATGGTACATTCATTCTTACTTCTCCATTTTAAAACAGCTACATGCACTGAGTTTCTATCAGTCATGCACAATCTAAGATATAGAAATCTTGTCAAAATGGGCTCAAGAAATTATTGGGCCTTTAGAATCACCCTAAAGATCTTAACTCAGATACTCCATTTTGCTGATTATGGATTTCTTGAATTGGGTACTTTTTGTTGTCTATTTTATGAAAGAAATCCCAGCAACTATTATACAGGGAACAAGTTCTATTTTACATAATATAGAGAAATGCTTCTAAACAAAAAATGTAAACAGAAAAGCATATTTACAATTAGTTATCATAATAATGACTAGTAATGACTTATAAAAAGTTATTATATTTAAATGGGAACTTAAAAACAAAGTTATCACTTTAGGAACAGAGGTTAAATTTAGATTGGTGGACCTATCTGCAAATTAGCAGTAAATATACGAAGGACAGGCAGAGGCCTGGAATTTGTCAAGAGCTCCATACCCTGGATAGGATTTTGTTGGGAGTGGATGAAAAGATCTTATCTAAGTGTTATAAATTTTTTATGGCTATGGAAGGAGCTGAGAAGGGCGTGAAGGCCTTGATCCATGCCTGGGTGAGAGATTTAGGTTGCTCAATAGATATTGAGAGGTGGAGTGAAATATGGGTTAAGAATATTAAGTTAACACGGTCAATAGCATATAAAGAAAATATATATAAAATGGCATATCATTGGCATTTATCGCTGGCTAGGCTTGCCAAAATGTTTCTGGGAACATCCCCAACCTGCTGGAAATGTGGTGTCAAACAAGGCACATATTTCCACCAATGGTGGACCTGTCAATAGGCTATGAATTTCTGGAAGAATATTCAGAAATGGCTAAGCGAGATGTTGGGATACCATATACAATTGTGTCCTGAGGTATTTTTATTGGGGATAAGACCACAAAATATAAACAGAACTGTGTGGTACTTGTTGTTACATATAACCACTGCTGCAAGATTGGCGTGGGCCCAGTATTGGAAGATGGATGTTAGCCCACCCGACCAAATAGTAATTCAGAAAATATTGAACTGTGCAGAATCAGATCGGCTTACTATGATGTTAAGGGGACGAGGGGACACAGATTATTATTTGTCTTGGAATCATCCTCGACCCCGTTCACCCGGAGGTAGCACTCCAGCTGTCCCATGAATGCTTCCCATTCTTCATGACGGTTACTGTTAAAAAGGGGATACTGACCCAGCTGTGTCATCTTTCTGCCTCGGGTTGTCCTGCTCCAGTGCTGCTGCTTCTCGGATGCTGGAACCAGATGTGGTCGCTTCCGTGGCTAGCGATGTTTGGGGCAGAATCCCACCCTCGCCGCCAGTGTAACGTAGTGTGGTCGCACACAGAGACGGACACTCGGCTGGGTGAAGAGACTTCTTTATTGATGGTCAGGAACAAAGCTGGGGAAAGGGGTTACCTGGTGTACCTTTATACCTGCCCAGATGAATCCCAACCAATGGATTCAAACCTGGGCTTCCCGCCAGTGCAGGTGGCCAATAGATTTAAACCCTGGCTTCCCGCCAGAGCTGGTTGCTTTCTTATATGTAAAGGGAGAACCTTATTTCCTCCTCGTAATGTGATGTAAACCGCTATTGACTTAATGTTTGCTTGATACACAAATAAACAAAATTGGGGGGGGGGAGAAAAAAGAAAAGCATATTTACAATTAGTAAAGAGAAAGAGGAAAGAAAAAAGCCCTGAGAGGAATAATGATAAATACTGAATCTAGTTTATACTGTAGCCTCTTGTATCAAATGGGAATGTAAAGAAGCTTTAAAGCAGTTGCAATTTTAAAAGGATTCCAGTGTAAAGAATTAAGCCACCTGGGCCTGAGTTCTGCTTCTAAAGAGGGGACAAACCATTGAAGAAAAACTGGTTGTTTTTATTTATTTATTTGTAGTTTCTTTTAACATAACGCTCTATTGAGGCTCAGTTTCCTCCTGGCTAATTTCAAGCCATGCATTTATTCTCTCAAAAGCACATGAACCTTTAGTTAGAGAAATAACCGTGGCATGAAAAAGCTGAGCTGAGCAGAGGGGCCTGCTGACCAGCAGAAACAGTCACTATAAAAGAACACTTTCAAGTCCACATAAGAATATCACATCCATACTAACGAGTTAAAGGGTTTTTTTTTCTTATTCTGATTCCATCTATATGATGAATTGACCACCCAGAGGCATTTTCAAAAGTATCTCTGTAGATTTTGTGCTCTTTCTATCTATCCTTTTTAATATTTTATTTTTATTGGTATTACATACCAAAGAAAAAGAGATTAAGAAATAAAAACTCAAGCAAACAAATGCACTCTAAAACTTTTGGGACTGTGTCCATACAGGAGCTACAGATTCATCTGATGTCTACCCAAAGACCGTTACTAAGAGAGAAGGTTTAATCCCTAGAACTTAGTCTGACTTCAAAAAAAAATAAGAATCCAGCAACTTATTAATATTTTAAGCAAAGACTGACTGAACAACAGATATCAAATAGGGTGTGGAGAACCAACCTTTTGAAAAGATAACGGGAAAGCAGGCTAGTTTTATTTTGAAGATATAGCATGCAATTTTATTTCCCTATGCAAAACTTTTGCTGAGATAACTGTGCTTCTCAACGTTTGGAGTCAGTTGGTTTTTTATATTCAAGAGCCATGGCAACTAGTTCAACCCACAACCTTTCTATGTGCTGGGGAAAGATTCAGGAATGGTGTGTTCATGTGGTCTAGCCCTCACGTTTCAGCTTTCCAGGGCTCTCAATCACTGTCTTTTAAAAAAATCTTATTATCATGAATTTTTATTGCCTTATTGCTAGGCAAAAAAGTAGTTTATAGATATTTAAAACTAATAAAGAGTTGCAAATGGCAGACAGAGGTAGAGTTATTATAATTGTAGATATTGTCCTGTTTAAAATAGAATGATTAGAACTTTTTAAGGACAAGATTGTAAATATCTTTGATCTGTTTTTCATCTGGGGCTATTAAAGGTAAAGGTAAAAGGTAAAGGTTCCCCTGCACATGCGTGCTAGTCGTTTCCAACTCTAGGGGCCGGTGCTTATCTCCGTTTCAAAGCCGAAGAGCCAGCGCTTGTCCGAGGACATCTCCGTGGTCATGTGGCCGACATGACTAGACGCCAAAGGCGCACAGAACGCTGTTACCTTCCCACCGTAGTGGTCCCTATTTTTCTACTTGCATTTTTACGTGCTTTCGAACTGCTAGGTTGGCAGAAGCTGGGACAAGTAACAGGCGCTCACTCTGTTATGCGGCACTCGGGATTTGGCCTGCCAAACTGCCAACCTTCTGATCGACAAGCTCAGCATCCTAACCCACTGAGCCACCGCGTCCCTATTAACTTGCAGCTAAGGAAGGAAATCCCAGCTGTATCATGTGACATGTCATGACATATCATGACCTTTTTTGCATTACCAGAGCTGGGGTGGGTGTGGCCTCTGTATGATGCAACCGGCCCATGGGCTGGCAGGTTGACACCCCTGTCAGTGAGGGATGAACTTGATTGTATATTATAAGCCAAGTGGCTTGAAGGATTTGGAGAAGGAATGGACATATACACATTTCAAATAAATTACTTAAAACAATTATTCTGTTTTGTTGGGGGAACAGAGTTATATGGATTACAAATTTGAATCTTTTCCATCATTGCCAAGGATTATTTCCTTGAAAGCTCTATCTGAGATGGAACTGAATTAATTTGTGGGCAGAGATGACAAGATTCCTCATGTTGGGTTTTACATGCCTGAATTTGTAAACTGGATCCAGGCTTAGTTTATAAGCTGGATCCATACTTAGTTGTGCCTAGAGCAGATTCATTGCCATCTGCCTTATTCATTGCAGTGGATCAGTTGAAGCATGATGAGGTCTGGATTCAACTCCTTATGTGTAGAAATTGCATGCACATAGTCTTTTTTTTTAAAGTAAGTATTCTGAAAAATGTATGCCATATTAAGCACTTAGAAGTAAAATTAAATTTTATTAACATTTATCCAAAATAAATTAACTCAGCTTTCCAGGTGTTTTGGACATTAAATTTCATAATTGACATCCCAATATATTTTATAGGGTGTGTAGGAGGAAGCTAAGCTGGAGTAGGTTTTGTAACAGGTTTGTTCTCCCCTTCCCCAGTTTATTTAATTAGCCTTTGAATAATTTGCCTTCCTTTCAGTCCTCCTTATATTTTACACCCATGCACACACCTGGTGTATGGTCTCCAAGCAACTCTTAAAATTATCATTAATATTCAATGGGTATGAAGGAAAGGACACAATGCTTGTTATTCAAAGTTTTGCCTACTGTAATGCTGAATAGGATGCTGGAAAGTTAATAATGCCAGATACATGATGTGGGCTTCACAGTTTGTGGATCTGCAGACTATAATTAAAGCCTTCACTTTCTTTTAGTGTTCTATGCAGTGCTTTTTTTCTAAAAAATAAAGGTGCCGGAACTCTCATCTTGGCAGGCACAGGAGGCGAGGATGGGTGGGGTGGGGCGGCGCTGCTGTGGTCACGGGTACGAGGGGTGTTGAGTTTCACATGTACTATTGAGCAAGGTACCACGTATACTATAGCTGTGCATTTGATTTTTCCTGCCTAAATGTAGAACCTTACTTTTTTCACAACTGAATTTCATTTTGTTAGATAGCGCCCAGTGTTCAAGTCTGGGCGCTATCCTGTATCTTAAGCCTATCTTCTGGAGTATTGGCTATTCCTGCCAGCTTGGTGTCGTCTGCAAATTTGATGAGTTCCCCATCTATCCCCTCATCCAAATCGTTGATGAAGATGTTTAAGAGCACTGGGCCCAGAACAGAGCCCTGGGGCACCCCATTACACACTTCCATGTAGATGCAGTTCCATTGAGGACCACACCCTGAGTACGGCATAAAAAGGCAAACTGTAAATCTAATAAATTTATGAGTTGGGTATTTATTTCTATCTATATGTTTTCTCTTTCCTTTCATATTGATCTATTCAAAAACTATATTACTGTGATGTAAGATAAAATATTTAGTTATGATGATCAGATTCAGGATATAATGCATGTAATTTTAACATTTATGTGAAAGCAGGACATTTTCTCTGAAAAATACATTTTAGAAGAGCAGTGCTGCCTTCTCCAGGAGGTGATCTTCTGAGATATACTTGCTGTTCTATGGATATGTGTGATGGTGCTTTGAAAGAGATCCTCAACCACCAGCCTGTTGTGACATCCTGTTTTGGTTTTTTCTTTGTTTGTTTGTTTTTGTTTTTTTTAATCCTGCACAACCTTGTATGTTGCATCACAGGTTCTTTCTTCAAGGATCTAGCTTGATAGAACATTTTCTAAACTAATCAAACTTCTCAACTAGCCAACAGTGATTGGAACAAATGATTTTAAACCAGGATTTCATCTCAGATAAAGAACTTGACTGTTAGCTGCATCTATCTTTCAAAGGTAAAGGTAAAGGTAAAGGTTCAACTCTAGGGGCCGGTGCTCATCTCCGTTTCAAAGCTGAAGAGCCAGCGCTTGTCTGAGGATGTCTCCATGGTCATGTGGCTGGCATGACTAGACGCCAAAGGCGCATGGAATGCTGTTACCTTCCCACCGTAGTGGTCCCTATTTTTCTACTTGCATTTTTACGTGCTTTCAAACTGCTAGGTTGGCAGAAGCTGGGACGAGTAACAGGCACTCACTCTGTTACGCAGCACTCAGGATTCGACCCGCCAAACTGCCAACCTTCTGATCGACAAGCTCAGTGTCCTAACCCACTGAGCCACCGCATCCCTATCTATCTTTCTATGGATCATATAAATACCAAATGATATTACATGGGACATGATTGCACAAATAATCTGTACTATGTAAATTTGCATAATGATTTGATGACCGAAATGGCATATACAGGCCATTAGCATTCACAATGGATTAAAGAGAATAACATTATTTGCCTCCTTGTAAATGTACTGCTGGATCAGGAGTAGAGAACACATGGTACCTTAGGTGATGTTGAATTCCAACAACCAGAACCTCTCAGTATATATTAGGAAGAGATTTTTGTGTTGCTGTTTATAAACTCAGATCTTCCCTTTTCTACTGATAATGGTTAGTTATGTTCACCCAAACTTTAAAAAAATATGCTCTTTTAGTATGACTGTACAGGAGACAGTGGTGGGATTCAGCCAGTTCATACCACTTCAGCAGAACCGGTAGCTAATTTTTTGTTGCCCAAGCCCAGAATGGACTTCCGGAAGTAGCATCCATACCAGTTGTTCACATATTTGAATCCCACCACTGACAGGAGATGTTTACATTTGGCTGATTTGAAACAGTCTCTTAACATGGCCGAATGTAGAGCCATTCAGCTAGTTTGTATTTTTTACTATTTTTTGAACATTTTGTAATAATGTGCTGAAATTAATTTGCGAAAATACACGTGTTTGAATATCTAAAAATATTGTTGCCAAGCAACAGGATAAAAATATGAGCCTCTCACTCAGAGGACATAAAACTGTGTGTACCTTCTAATAGCATATGCAGATGAATTCTGTCTTACAAAACTGGGAATCATTTCTTAGGTCATTGTATATGGATGTGTTATCTGAGTGTGGGTGTGCATATAATTTTCAGCCAGGATTCATGGAGTGGATTCTTGAAAGCCTTTTCATTTGTGAAATTCCTATTATGTCTGCCATGAATATGATTTGAAAATATTGGGGAAAATGTTTGAAACAATGCCAATTTGTGTTTCATTATTCATTTATACCACTGGGTTGGCATTAGTAGTCTGCTAAGCTCCAGAGTCATACGGAACAATAGCTTTAGAGATATCTCCAGATCTTCTTTGTTCTCTGAAGATTATGCCTTTATACAGACATCATTTCCTGGGGGACTAGAATGATATTGACAGACCATAAGAAATGGTAATTGTATCAGAGAAACACAGCAAATGAGGTTCTCTCATAGAACCAGGGCTTTTTTTCTCATAGAACGCTCAGAACGGCATTCCGGCACCTTTTTTTTGCAGGGAAAAAAACCCCAGTTCCCTTATTGGCTTTCCTAAGCCTATTGCAGGGCTAGCAATCTTGTCTCTTTTTTATGGCTCATGGACTTCAACTCTCAGAAATCTTGAGCCAGCCATGCTGAGGGGAAAGGAAGAGATTTCCAAGCTGAGCCATACTGGCTCAAGAATTCTGGGAGTTGAAGTCCTTGAGTCATAAAAGAGCCTGCACTAGAGAAGGGCATTACAATTATTTACAGGACTACTTCTTTAGGAACTAAACTTTTAGAATCTAAAACAGCTAATTCAAAAAAGCCAACAGGAAAGAACCTCATATTTTTCATCTGCTTCTGTCTTTTGGAAGGTAAAATTAGATAACAAAATAATCTATTTCTTATGTTAACATTTCTGCAATGAAATCAAAGGTAACAGGAAAGAAATGAGAAACATTTTTCTCAATGTAATATGTTTAATTTAGCTGATTCTAGAAAAAAATAATATCTTTTGTAAATTCTTGAAAACTATTTTGAATCTAAAAAAGTCTTAAGAATGAAATATTCTTAATTTGGACTTTACTTTTACTGTTTGGATTGTTGTGTATTTTGAAAAATAGATTATTTAGAATCTAGTTATGTTGCACTTCAGTCTTTAAATAATGAACACAATATATTTGGCTTGTAGAGTTCAATTTGCTACTAGATAATTAAAGCAGAGTCCTTTCTATGGCCTATAGTAGTACAACACTGGGTATAACAATTTTTCTTTGGCTACTGACCTTTCTCCAATTTTAAAGTGTGTGGCATCTTAGGTTGCTCTGTAAAGATTTGTAATATCTCTTCTGGGTTCATAGTTTAATTTCTAAAATTTGTGAAGTGTCATTTGCTTTTGATGCTTGCTTTCAGATGGATGCATATAACATTGTTTAGAATGCTGTATTCATACAAATATAAGATAAATTGATGTAGATATAAAGCTGTTCAGATAAAGGCACTTCTCCTGTTTAGGTAGAAGTGGGGATCTCCCTCCTTTCTTAGAACCTTTGAGATAGCAGAACCATTTAACTCATCAAATCAAAACTCTGACTGGATAGAATATTAAGGCATCCATGTCAGATGGGTATTCAATTTTTGCTTGAATATATTTTTTGACAATTAATTTGTTTCTTTTTATTCAGCTGCCACACTACTTTTAATTATTAGAATTCTTTTCTATCCACTAAGGGAAATGTTCCATCCAGTATTTTCAATCCATCATTCCATGTCCATTCTCTGGCATGATAAGGAACAGGTCTCAGTCTTTTTCTATGTGCTTATCACTTCAGGTTTAATCAGATCCTGCTCAATCATTTTTCTGTAATGCTATGCACATCCCATTCTTCCCTCCTCCCAGCTATCTGATAAAGTTCACTTCCTAATCCTCTGATTCTTCTTTTTCTAGTTTGTCTTCATATTTCTCAAGAAGTGATATCCAATATTGCTTTCCAGAATTCTGGATTAGAAACTCAAACTGTGGTTCAGAGAGCATAGGAGCATATAGGAAGTTTCGGTCATAACACCTTAAACCGAATGTATCTTTTCCTGAGCTAAATTGATCAGTCAAAATTAATTGATCAATCTATAGCACATAAAGCACCCTTTCCAAGGCAATCACAACTTTGAACAGTTGTTAAACAACTGGCCTTAAATCAAGGATTATAGATATCCAGATTACCCTCTCTTGGTTCCTTCTGTTTCACTTACCCAATTCAGATGACTGAGCATGCTTCACTCAGATGACTTATCAAGACCAAATATATCACATTATGCCTAAGGATAATATGTTTAACCAGGCCATCCTATTAACCTACAGCGTATCTGCATATTTTGGCTTAGATAATTATGAAGTCTGGTCCTGTTATCTATTCCTCTTGGACCTGAGGAAGTGAATAGGGTTCTAATGACTGTGACTTTAGCCCCCTGCTCTTTAGATCCATGTCTTTCTTGGCTAATTGAAGCCTCATGGGGTGGGTGTGGGTGTAGATGTAAGTGTGTTGTGCAGGTGGATGTTGAATTTCTCCTTGACTGAAGGAGTTGTTCCTTCACCTGTTAAAGAGATATTGGTTCACCCCCTCAAAAATACAATTGTTTGATTTCACTATATTGGTTAATTTTCATCCAGTATCTAACCTGCCCATTTTTGGAGGGGATAGTGGAATAGTGGTCATCTAAGAGCCTCTGAAGTGGCCAGCAGCTTCAGAGGACCTTAGATGAAGCAGATCACCTGGATCCCTTTCAATCAAGATTCAGACCTTGGTATGGGACAGAAATAGCTTTGATCTTGCTTTTGAATGATATTTGATGGGAATGGAATGTGGGTTGTGTATTCATCCTTGCTTTGGTACTGAATAGAGTTGCACACTTCCAGATATACTCAGTGTGAAACCTGGGAGTCCTCCTGGACTGCCTACTCCTGCTTAAAGAACAAGTAACAATTGTGATTAGGAAATCTTTCCATAGTTGTGCGTCAGTTGTGCCTGTTCCTGATCAGGAGGTTATGTTCATAGTCACTCATTCCTTAGTCATCTCCCATGTGGAAATGTAATGTGCTCTACATGGAGCTCCTCTTAAAGGATATCCAGAAACTTTAGCTAGTGCAAAATGTTGTGGTTGAAGCAGCTGTGGATTCTTCTAGAATGGCACACATTACACCTCTGCTTTGTGAGCTCCATTGATGCCATTTTGCTTCTGGGTTAATTAAGATACTTGTTCTGGCATTTAAAGCCTTTTATGACATGGGATCAGATTGTCTGAGGGACTGCCTCTTCCCAATTACTTCTGCCCATCCTGTCTGATCCTGCAGAAGAGATAGAAGCAGAAGTCTGATGGAATGAAAGAGATAGGCCTTTTCTCCCATTGTGTCTGCCCTATGACCCCACTCCCTTGATTTATAATTTTATTAAATTTCTATGCCACCTATCTCCGCTACTTGGGAGGCTCATTAATATCATTCCAGAAGTCTTTTTAAAAGCTTGTTATGTTAACAGGTTTTGGGGGGTGGGTGTCTCACAGAAATGGGAAGTTAATGAAATGACTAAATTGTGTGCAGCATTTGTGCTCTGC
Source organism: Daboia siamensis (assembly GCA_024449315.1). Taxonomy (NCBI): domain Eukaryota; kingdom Metazoa; phylum Chordata; class Lepidosauria; order Squamata; family Viperidae; genus Daboia; species Daboia siamensis. The sequence continues at coordinate 2,462,254 of JAKJMR010018393.1, read as the reverse complement.
ATAGGCTTCTTAGGTTACATATTAGAGTATTTTTATAATTTATTGCTTGTTAAGGTTTTATTGTATACCACCTGGAGTAAGTAAATATTACCATATTATTTCTGGCTGATTTTGGCTTAGATGTTTATTATATTTTATTCAATAAAAATATCAGCTTAGCACCAAGGGAATACTGATTAATTACAATATTGATATTAACATTAATGTGTATTTCAATTGGATTTTTGCCTGAATAGATAATATGAATATATTTGTTAAAATGAAAAAAATAGTGGGTATGGTGTAGATTTAAGACTTCTTGCATGTGATCAGAACTTTTGTGTTCTCTAATGGGCTCATACGTTCCAAAGTGTGGCACTGAGTAAAGGTTCATATTAAACTCCAACTTGGAGACATGGCCAGTTGATAGCATGAGAGATAGATAGCATGGACCCTTTGCAGTTAAGCATTCCTATAAGCAAATAAAGAGAAAAGAACCAATAGATCTAAAATAGATTTAAGAATACTGTATATTTGAAATCTCTAAACCTGTTGATTTATGGACTTTCCCTTAGCTAGACCAAATCCTCGTTGCTGCAACAAATCTTGTAATATTTTTAACAGAGTTTAGGTAAAGGTTCCAGTAGCCTCCATAGGAAAGAATGGCAGTTAAACCAGAGTGACAAATTGGATCAGTTGCTGATATGAATAATACATATGGTACATTGCAAATAAAGCTGAAAGTTCTTGCTGTCAGCATACATAAGGTCTCATCTGAGGCCTCGGGTCACATAAAATGATAAACCTTCTTGCAATAAAGAATAGTTCTTTGCTACAATCTGTGCATCAATTTTCTCTACTCCAGGAAGAACTGAAGCTTCTGACACTGAAGAAGAGAAGGTAGACATCTCTCTCTCTTTCTCTCTCTCTCTCTCTCACTCTCTCTCTCTCTCTCTCTCTCTCTCTCCATCCATCCATCCATCCATCCATCCAAATTTATGTGGTCATGTTATCTATTGGCCATGTCCTGGAGATGGAGTTTAATTTAAACCATTACACAGTGCCATATTTTGGAATATATGAATCCATTACAGAACACAAAATTCTGGCCACATGAAAGAACTCTAGCATACTTACTCAATTTCCCATTTTAACAAATATATTCATATTATCTATTCAGGCAAAAATCCAACTGAAACATCCGTTATTGTTAATATCAGTTTGGTAAATAGTATTGAATATGTGTGTGTGTGTGTGTGTGTGTGTATATATACACATACATACATACATACATACATACATACATACATACATAGACATTGATTGTTTAAATACTTTGCCATAATCAAATGTCAAGTAGGGTAACAAGATCAAACATTTATTTCATGCTGTCATTTGTCTCATCAGTCAGACAAGAAAGTTGGTGCTGTAGTACATGATACAAAACAGTACCTTCTTTGCTCTACCCAAGCATTAGGAGTAAGTTAACTACAACAATTTTACAATCTTGCTTCTTTCTTTACCCAGTTCTTGTTATCTTCAGTGATAGGATGTAGCTTACCTGGTCTCCTTTGAAGCCAACATGCCTACACTAACACATCAGTTATGATCAAAGGCAACAATAGAACACTTCAATTATTTTCTGACTTCTTTTAACAGCTAAGGAGGGATAGCAAAAATAGGGTAAGATTAGAGTCTTCTGTTTTCTAATGAGGCTCCCTGGTAATTTATGAAACAGAAAAAGCATTCAAAAATTAAGTTCACATTATTTTGGCCTTAACACAATAGCTTGCAAATTTGTTGTTTTTAATTGCGATATATTTAGAATCACACAAATAGAGTGTTTTTAGCAAGATTGTATGAATACAAAGTATTGATTTCTTTTTTTATTTGTTAAAGAAAAATGAGAAGGGACTAAATTTCATTTGGAAAACATTTTTAGAGGCATAACTATCTTTTAAAAACAGAAAATGAAATTATTTACATAGGTTACAGAATAGGAAGAGACAGAAAACTACCTAGTTTAATCATAGCATTTGTTAGATAACATTCCCATGATATCAATGATATGACATATCTTCTGCAGCAGAAGACATAAATTCTAGACATAAAATTTGCTCGTCAGCATACAGACTTTCAGGGCTGTCTGGATAGATGGGAATGCTAGCTAATCCATCATTAATACTTTAATAAAATTAATCTTTGCTCTGAGGCAGCAGACTCTGCTCATCTCTAGCTGTAGGTATAAAGAAATGATTGAATGTGGATATGGACATAGAGACCAATTGTTGGCTGCCCTCACTTCTTGAGGTGACAGGATAAGACTGTATTATGCAAAACAATGTCAACATGAAACAGGAAAGTGAGCACCCTAGGTTGGAGGAAAGCAAATAGAGTTACCCTGATGTTTATGATGTGGCTGATTAAAGCTTTAGGATAACGAGGCTGCAAATGAACCAAAGGCAAATGGAAAATTTAAAGCTGTAAAGATACATACATTATACCATTGGAAAGTGAAATGTCAGAACTTATGAACCAAAGCACAGATGATGTTGTCAGGGCATAAATTTCAAGACTAAACTTTAATATTCTGGGAATCAGGAACTGTAATAGACTGGAATAGGTCACTTGATGTCAAAAAAACTTCAGTTCTTCTCTTTTTGATAAAAGTCCTAACAGAAATGGATTACCCATTATTATTAATAAAAGGGTCCATCCAAATGATAGCATTATCTCAATTTAAACCCAGAGCAAGCCAAGCAATATTACTTGAATCCAAATAATCCAACCAGAGATGCAGAAGAAGTGGAAATGAAGCAGTTCTATCGCAATTTATAATTGATTCCACATAAGAAGAATGGGGAAGATACCCAAAGTATAGGAGACTGGAACACTGAAGTTAAATAGCATTTATAATATGAAAAAAAATTGACCAACACAAAGCTGGATACACATTAATAAGAGTTCTGCTACAAACATTCAGTCTTATTAATAAAACCTTTTGCCAACAACCTAAAATATAATCCAACACATGGACATCATCTGCCAGATAATATGGAAATCAAATTGTCTATATACTTTGCATGTAAAAACACATATTTAACCAAAACAATTTCCTTTTGGCAGTGCCTTTGGCTCAGATCATGAACTCCTTCCAGAAAAGTTTCAACTTAAAATATAAAAACAACAAAGTATGGCCTCAACAATATTTTATATGATGTGACCATAGTGATAATATAAATTTATTAAATTATATCTGATTAAAAAATACCTAAGGTACCTGACCTGAAAGTTGTAACCTAATTAAAGATGAAGCAAACAAAAATAACCAGGAATGCAAAAAGAAAACAAGACAAAATGACTGTCTGCTTATGTTAAAAATAGGTGAAGAAAAGAGATCAAAAATAGAAAACAAATGCCCAAATAAATGCATTTGGAGGTAATGAGAAGAGGTAAAAGTCACAAATTGTTATATGTAAATAAACAGTGCAGAATATGGAAGGTAATAACTGAATAGGAAGGACAAGAGTTTTATTTAAAAAAAATTTCAGAACATTTTATGTAAAAATGAATAAGCCTAATGAAAAACAAAGAAGAAAGAAGAAATAAATAAAAGATGTGAATATGCAGAATAATTATTCTAAAAAGACCCACACATTAATGATAATGCAAATATTTGATCACTGGATGAGAATTAGACTTTCTGTATAATGATGTTAAATGGGTCCAGAAACAACTAAGCTATAGGAGTTGATGAAGTTCCAACAGTATTATTTAACATTTTATAAAATGATACAGCTACAATAATATTCCAAAATTTATATTTCAATGCCAAAAAAGGCAGTGCTAATGAATGCTCAAACTACTGAACTGTGGCACTTGTCTCACATACTAGTAAGCTAAAGCTCAGGATTTGGCAACATTTTGGGTAAAAAGATAATTCAATACTAGGTGAAATACAGTGAAACTGTTCCAAGTGGCTCAAGTTTAAATATTTTAGAAATATAATACAAAGGCAAGAGTCAATTGGAAAAGACTCCAATGCTTGAAAAAATAGAAGGGAATTGAAAAAAGCTGAAAAAAAACAAGGTGGGTTCACCAATACTATTACTGGTGACATAAGCATGAGGTTACACTCAAAGATGCAGTTAGTGACAAACAATACTGGCAAAATGATGCTCCAAATTCACAACAAATCCAATGCAGCTGAATGACTGAGCATCAGCTCCACTCTTTCGTTATATCCCACTTTGATTAGTGCAACCCAGCTACAGAGCGTTGATTCAAATTTCAGTGGAACTGAAATGACATGAAATAACACTGTATGTAGAACCACCATGAGAAATACCCAGAAATTACAACTGGCATAACATTTGACAGGATGCTAACTAGTAGGAGGTTTGTTGATTACATGGTGCTTGTACTGATTGGGCATTGTTTATCAGGACAAATTGTTATTAAAACCTGTGATAATCAGAGGGACGTGGACCTGATCAGTTCTCAAATTTTGTCCTCCATTGTGAAAAATATTTTTTTTTTCTGGCATGTGAGTAAGGGTCCTTTCCTTATGTTTTTTGCAGGCTGTGGAATGCATTCTTTTAGTAATGACACTTGACTCCATGCTTTGTTTAGAAAAATCTCTAGGAACACATTTCTTTTGTCTCTTAATTATTACTTTTAGTTTTGAATTTAATATTTTTAAGAACTTGTTTTGCATTTTCATCACTGTTAGATACTATTAGATTAGTATTTAATTCAGTGGAGAAATATGATTATTATCAAACAATCATGCTGTGCTGTTATCAAAGTAACCTGCCTAAATAGCTATTTAGGCAATAGCTAACTTTTAAAAAAGAGAATAGGGCATGTTTCACTTCTACTTTTTTTAACCTAAATCATGACTGATGTTTTCCACTTCACAAATTATTTGTGGACTTAGGATGTCCTATGACCTTAGTTGCCATCATTACTCCTTTCTTTACTGCTTCCCTACTGACCGAAAAAGAATCTCTAGGTGTTGAAGATTCTGAAGAATGTTCATCTAGTTGTTCATTTCATTTAGGAGGTTGGCCAAGCTTCTTAGAAAATGTATTACCTAAAATAATATGACTGTGCCTCTGAATGAACCCATTGTATTTTTTTCTATGCTCACTTCTATCCATTCAACAGATCTTGACAAACTGCTTTTTTTCTGGAAATTTACCAATCATTACTAATTTTCTAACTAAGAAATCATCTTAAGTTTTTTAAGACTTTGGGGAAAAAATGAGACCATTGATTAAGAGGATGAACCAAGTAAATTCTATATAATCAAGTTTGCATTTGCTTCAGTTTTGCAGATTTTTCTTTATTAGACCTGCTCATAGTATTGAAAAGAACATTTTCCTTTCTGACATTCAGCAAACAAAATTGTCCAAGGAGATAATTACTAGGTTTATATATCTACTGAAGAAATGCCTATACCAAGTTAACATCACTATTAAATATTAATAAAGTCAATGGTTCATATAAACGCAATGATTTAAATTATTAACTACTCCTAGCACATTTTGTTCACCTAATTTTGGAATTGCATGAATTAGAGTGCCTTGAATTAATTATAATACCAAAGACCCACAAACCTCTGTTAATACTTTATGAAATTATCAGTTTCAACTTTCAAGTCTTGTATTGTCTGAAAATTGCACAATTCCTTGTTATGGTGAAAGGATCAGTAATGTATGCATTAAAATAAAGTTAATTCATTGAAAATGTAGAAAGTGCTAGCATGTCAAATTTGCTGTAATATCAACAACTTCGCTAGAAATTAGTTGAAACTATTAACTTTAGGAAGCAGGTCTGAAGCCAGTACCAATTTTTCAACATGCAAACTTCTTCTTGGATTGAGATCAGAGTCTCAATCCAAGAAGATCCCTTGGGTTTTCTAATAAATATTTGCTAATGAATTGTTCAGACTGTTTTAAAAGTTTTCATTTACTTTATGCAATTTGTTTAACTACTGTAGTCCAGTCAAATTCCAAGCAGTATATGAGAGAACTTGAGAAATTATGGTAGTTTAGCTAGGTGTGGACCTCAAGTCAGAAATAAACTATCCCAAAGTGGCTTCCAAAACAATCTAGAAAGAGAAAGATGATGGCAGTGGCAAGCAGATCCAGAAACATCATCTGAATCACTTTAGGCTTGCTTTAACTCATTAGAACTGAAACTATTTATCTGCTTATTTGTTGGGTTCCTATTAAAAAAAATATAAACAGGGCCTTCCATATGGCCATATGGAATGTGTTTAAAATGCAATCTTGCACAAACAATAGTCTATGACTTACTTTGTTTCATTAACCCAGTCTGTAATTTAGCAAACCATGATTATACACCTTATTTTTTTATTAATAATTTTATTAAGGTTAAAAGGTAAGGTAAAGGTTCCCCCGCACATGCGTGCTAGTCGTTTCCGACTCTAGGGGCCGGTGCTCATCTCCGTTTCAAAGCCGAAGAGCCAGCGCTTGTCCGAGGACTTATCCGTGGTCATGTGGCCGGCATGACTAGACGCCAAAGGCGCACGGAACGCTGTTACCTTCCCTCCGTAGTGGTTCCTATTTTTCTACTTGCATTTTTACGTGCTTTCGAACTGCTAGGTGGGCAGAAGCTGGGACGAGTAACAGGCGCTCACTCTGCTACGCAGCACTCGGGATTCGACCCGCCAAACTGCCGACCTTCTGATCGACAAGCTCAGTGTCTTAACCCACTGAGCCACCGCGTCCCTTTTATTAAGGTTATCAAGATGTAAAATGCAAAAGAAAATGAAAATAGTGGGAAAATGGAGGAGGGGAAAAGAACGAGAAAGAAATGCAGGATAAAGAGAAAAAGAAAGAAAACGGCTTCTGACTCTTTTTTAGCACAGTAGAATAAAGTAGTAACATTACAGTCACAACTTTTTTCTTTACATACTTAATATGTACTAGCCATTTGTATAACAATAATTGGCTTAATTAGCAAAACCCAAAATCAAAGTTTATTTTTTTTTCCATCTCAAGCACAAAATTCAGAAGCATCTTCCAAGTAGAAACAAAGTTGGACGTTTAGTAATCAACTGACTGCTTTGATTAAAGACAAGAGTAGAATTAATTTTGTCTCTACTTGGAAACCATTTTGGGACTTTGTGCTTGAGGTGGAAAAAATGAAATTTTCATTTTGGGTTTTGCTGATTAGATAGATTTGTTGTTATAGAAATGGCTAGTATATATTATTATGTAAAGGTAAAAAGTTGAGATTATATGTTATTATCTTATTCTACTCCACCAAAAAGAATTGGAAATGCTTTTCTTTTTCTTTTCCCTTTACCTTACACTTTTTCATCTTTCCCTTTTCCTCATCTATTTTCCCATTATTTTCATTTCCCTTTGCATTTCTATATTTTATTATTTGATAAACTAATAAAAATTTGAACCCCCAGAAACAAAGTTGGATGTTCTTTTCTTTTATTAAAGCAGTTAATTTAGCCATATTTGCTAATTACATCTGTTTTTCAAGCCACTCATCCATTGTGAGAATTAAACTATCTATATAGCTTATATAACAGCGTTCCGTGCACCTTTGGCATCTAGTCATGCTGGCCACATGACCACGGAGACGTCCTTGGACAAGTGCTGGCTCTTCGGCTTTGAAACGGAGATGAGCACTGGCCCCTAGAGTTGGAAACGACTAGCATGCATGTTACCTTTACCTTTAAATAGCTTATGTCTTCATGTAATATGAACCACATTAAAAACATCTCCAAGAATTGATCAAAGGTCTGCCTAATCTAGAATCCCCTTTCCTCATAGTAAGAAGACTCAATAGATAGAATAGAAGCTATCCATTTCTTTTGTTATAAAATCATTTAAATGGTGGAAGTTAGTTTCTAAAAGAACTAGGCCTTAAGAAACAGAGAAGTATTAGCTAGGGAAAAAAGAGAGACAAACACTAACTACTGAATTGTAAATTAGACCTTGACTTCATTTGGATAACCTATTTCCCGCCTACACAATTGGTTGAATGTGAAAAAGGCAGATTTCAAGAGGCCAGGTTGTAAAGATGGGCACCAATTATGTCAGTATGAAATTAATATTTTAGATTTTTTTAAAATCAAATTGGGCTTAGTTATATCAGGGATATGGCTTTGATAAAAGAAAAGCAAGACTATATTTACCAAGACTGGCCTCCTGCTCTGCTTATATTGTTGCATAATTATTCCATTTCCCACTATTTTGGGAACTGAAGCAATCTGTTGCTGTTTTGCTATTTGTTTGCATCAAAGGGTCTTCAGCCAGTTTAGAATACTGAACACAACACTGCATATTCAATTTATCTGTGAATAAAACTCAAATGGTGAATAGATTATTGTACTGAAAATGTTCAGGGGTAGAAAAAGGAGAGGTGAGCATGTTCAGATGGAAGATAACAGCTTTCCCCCCTCTAAATCTTTTCATTTGTAGCAGATGCACAATTGATGAAGTGTGACTGACACGTTCTGCCACAATGATTTAAAGACTTACTGCAGCTTGCTGCTCCTATTGTGGTATGAATAAAGCCAAAATGATTCACCATACAATTTCAGTTACAATGAATAAAATGATGTTATTAAACCATGTTTCCCTCCCATTCCCTTTGCAAGATATTAGTGTCCTTATGATGGATAATGAAAGATTAGATGTTTATTAGAATCACATTTCAGTTACAAAAAACATTTGGGCTTTATTATCAAGGTAATAAAACCTCTCTATCAATGTGACAAGCAATGATGTGCATAGAAGGAGACTTTCTATATTTCAAGAAAATCTTAGGGTCTGTATTAAGTGTCAGTTCTTGTTAGTCAGGACTCAACCACTTGTATGATTATATATGTTATTTAAACTGGTTAAGTGCAGACTTCTGTCCTGGGTACAGAAGCACAGCATTTTAGGGACATACCTCTGCTTACCACTATTTCACATTTTGAATATGCTGCAATGTGCTGCATCTGTCAAAAAAGCCAACACAGTGCTACACTCCATTAACAGAGGGATAGAATCAAGATCACATGAAATATTAATACCACTTTACAATGCCTTGGTAAGGTGGAATACTGCATCCAGTTTTGGTCACCACAATTTAAAAATGATGTTGAGACTCTAGAACAATGGTGGTGAACCTATGGCACGCGTGCCAGAGGCGGCACTCAGAGCTGTCTCTGTGGGCACATGCACCACTGCTGCCAGCAGCTTGCACATGTCCATTAGGCCACCGCCACTGCCCGGAGTGGCAGCCCCACCCAGTACAAAGGAAACGAAGTGGCTGGCTAGCAAGCCCGAGTAGAGGTGGTAGAGCACGCCCATGCCCAGCAAGCCGAAGGCCACCTCGAGCAGGGAAAGCCAGATACCCATCGGCGCCATGGCCCCCCAGTCCCAGCTAGGATTGTGTGCCTCCCCCCATCTATGCTGGGCCTCCTGCCCACTGTCCCACCCGCCAGAGATCCCCTGGATCTTCCCCAACCCTGCCTGGCCTCCACAGGCATCCCCCCCCCCCAATGAGCAACATTGAGGTGGCCATGCCCACCCCAGCAATGTCCAACCAGTCTGCCATGACAGCTGCAGCCATGCCTACCCAGTGGGCCACACCTCCATGCCTCTGAGGGCACCACAATGCTTATGCAGCCCTGGCACTTTGCGATAAATGGGTTTTGGGTTGTGGTTTGGGCACTTGATCTCTAAAAGGTTCAGCATCACTGCTCTAGAAAGAGTACAGAGAAGAGCAACAAACATGATTAGGGGACTGGAGGCTAAAACATGTAAGGAATGGTTGCTGGAATTGGGTATGTCTAGTTTAATGAAGAGAAGGGCGAGGAGAGACATGATAGCAGTGTTCCAATATCTCAGGGGCTGCCACAAAGAAGAGGGAGTCAAGATATTCTCCAAAGTGCCTGAAGGCAGGACAAGAAGCAACAGATGGAAACTAATCAAGGAGAGAAGCAACCTGGAACTAAGGAGAAACTTCCTGACAATTAGAACAATTAACCAGTGGAAAAACCTGCCTCCAGAAGTGGTGAATGCTCCAACAGTGGAAATTTTTAAGAAGAGACTAGACAGCCATTTGTCTGAAATGGTATAGGGCAGACATGTCAAACTCGCGATGTCATGTGACATCGCGCAATTTATCAAAGCTTTTTCTCCCTTGCCAGCAATGGGGTGGGTGCGGTTTACTGATGATGCATCCAGCCCGCGGGCTGGCATTTTGACACCCCTGGTACAGGGTTTACTGCCTGAGCAGAGGGTTGGACTAGATGACCCCCAATGTCCCTTCCAACTATTATTATTATTACTATTATTATTATTACTATTATTATTATTATTATTATTATTATTATTATTATTATTATTATTATTATTATTATTATTAATCACACACTCAGCCAGATGTTCAAATTGGATTTGGCATTTTTGTCTACCTGACAAGTCCTTATCAAGGACCTGGGATAGGCAGATGTGGATGTTTGATGGTATTATAGATATCATCGCAGGATGGAAGCAGTTCCTAGTAAGGCCGCCTTTTGCAATTGACTAATGGCAAATTTGTCAGTGCCAATGATGTTCAAGTGGTGCTCCAGTTGTTTTGGGATTGCACCCAAGGCGCCTATTACTATTGGTACTACCCTTGCTTGTCTTTGCCACAATCTTTCTATTTCTATTTGTAGGTCGTTGTATTTTGTTATCTTCTCCAGTTCTTTCTCGTCTATTCTGCTGCCTCCAGGCACTGCGACATCCACCATCCAGACTTTTTTGTCTTTCTTATCGACAATTGTTAAGTACGGGGTGTTATGTTGCAGGTGCTTTTCTGTTTGAATTCTGAAGTCCCAGGGCAGTTTAACTTTATCATTTTCTATGACTTTCTCTATTTTATGATCCCACCAGTTCTTGCTTACAGGAAAATGATATTTCTTGCAGATCTTCCAATGCACCATTGTTGCTACTTTGTCATGCCGCTGCTTGTAGTCAGTCTGTGCGATCTTCTTGCAGCAGCTTACCAGGTGTTCCACTGTTTCTTCAGTTAGGTGGCACTAACTCTCTGTTGCTGTCTTCTCAATTTTGACTTTGTATGAATTTGTCCTTAAGGCTTGGTCTTGTGCAGCCAGAATTAGTTCCTTGGTCTGTTTCTTCAACTTTCCTGCTCCTCCTCCTCCTCCTCCTCCTCCTCCTCCTCCTCCTCCTCCTCCTCCTCCTCCTCCTCCTCCTCCTCCTCCTCCTCCTCCTCCTCTTCTTCTTCTTCTTCTTCTTCTTCTTCTTCTTCTTCTTCTTCTTCTTCTTCTTCTTCTTCTTCTTCTTCTTCTTCTTCTTCTTCTT